>JAQIXX010000628.1:0-52171 GCA_034700605.1 Willowsia nigromaculata | reverse complement strand
GGTTGCTGGAGCTCTGAATTGTGCCATTTTGATGGGGGTGGGGTTTACTTCGTTTCTTCCAGACGGTGCTCATGAATTCTCCAGTACTCCTGCGCTTCAGCTTCCAGCTGTTTCTGGCGTCTGCAATTTCAAACAACAATCATTAATTAGCAAATTAATTATTTAATGTCTTTACCGTACCTTTTATAAGGCCGATAAGAAAACCAATACAAAATTGCACCCCGAGAACGAGAACCGCTGTCGCACTTGCAACACGTTTCGAAAAGAATTCTAGTTTTGGCGTTGGGTTTCCAGATTTACTTGAAAACGTCATTACCCACTAATCGCTTCATTTAAATTATTCAGATAACCACTACTGTAATTACTAATTACACTTCTTAATTACTCCATCAACTCTTCCTTCGCTTTTTTCTGTTCTTGCTCTTGTCTCGCTATCGCCGCCTTCTCAAACACCGGCTTCCAAATGTAAATGCCACCCAACACGGTAAGCACGAGCCTGTCTATGAGCCAATTTTAATTAAAGTTAGTTACTTAAAGTGTGAGCATGGCTGCTTATGCATCTGGAAGTAATGACAATTAGTTTCAAGACGATGACGATTAGAGCTACCTAACCCCTCAATGAAATGGACATTGACATGGATGATGTCCCATCAATTCACGACGATGATGACTTTTTTCAGAAGCAGTTTAACAGCGGATACTCAGCGGCAGCAATCTATTCAAGGTCAACTTGCTAAAGATGCCAATGCCAGTGATGAAGATGATGCGGCGGATGAATAGAGTAGTTTTAAATGCATAAATTTCCCATTGATTTGTGGTACTTTTAAGCGTTATTTGTGACAGATGTGTCCAAAAACCTACCGACCATTCAAGTGATAACGGAAAATGGTTTAAAATCTGGTTATTTTTTGCTTCGAATCTCTTGGTATTCGTATTCGTAGTCCAGTTTCTAAAAATGAGTGCATATTCTACATGCTGAGTGTCTTGTCTTGGTTTTTATACATCCTCTGTCCAATTACAGTTTAAACTTTATGGGAGTTTTTTTGTGAGAAAACGTCATTTTCTGTCTTGTTTCATTTCTTGCGTCCCACTTTACGAACTCTTATGAATTCGCTATTCCTATCCCTGCCTGTCCAGCGCAATACATTCCCTGGTCACGTCACAACGATTTTTAGAATTGTATGACATGACCAGCAGCTGAGAAAGTATTATAATAAAAAAATACTATATTTTTCCTCTCTATGGCCATCTGCAATAAAAAATGTCATATTATTATTATCATTTGACTCAACTTTATACGACTTTCACTTTTATAGAAAGGAAACGCTCTCTCTCTCTCCTTTTCTCTTTGGTTTCCTCTCCTCCTGTTCAAGGGAAAAAAGGACCACTGTGGGATGTAATGATGATCATGTTTCACAGTATAATAATAAGTGTCTGTGTGGATAGAAGTCGTTACTTTGCATACAGTATGAACTTACACGCACGTTAATATAAATATACGAACACGATAGCTCCCATGTTCCTTCTGTCAAATTTGCAATTTGCATTTGCTCATACTCCTACGTACCGAAAATGTCATGAGAGAAAAAAAAAGTATTACGATTCTCTCATATCACGAACCCTACACCAGGCTCATCTTTATGAAGATAATAATAACAATAATAATAGCCTGAGAACAAGATCAAACCCGTGGTGGATCAAATGCTGCCGTCATTGTATCAAGACCAGAGACCAACATACATACAGCCTTTCTTCTTCGTTTTTTATTATTATCAAGTACTTTCACACTCCCCCTCTTACTTTTCCCTTCTCGTCTCTCGCTCACACATGAATATCTAAACCGCACAATATCAGCAACATTTTCATTTGTATGAATCCCGTCATTCCCATCTCCTTACAGTTAAAACTTTCCCTGGAATGAAAAGAGAAGGAGCTTAGGCAAAAAAAGGCTTTTCATAATGATGATGACGAAAGCAATGAAAGCAGGCATTATGGAGGAAGTCAAAAACAAATCGGGAAACTACCTTAAAGATCTCATGTTAAAGTAAAGTATACATGAACAAAGTAGCAGGCAGAAAAAACCAAACTAAATGACTATCCCATATTCCTATACATTACCATCAACATTCTCATTGCCGTTCTTATAAACACCGTCTGCAACGGGGAAAATGTTCCAATGGAATAATATTGGGTTGAGTGAGAATCCAAAGAGGAAAACGGGAACTGGCCAGTATAAAGCTGTTGTGCACACACACACACACACACATGTAGACGGGTAAACGAATGAGTGTGAAAAAGGGAAAGAAAACCAGGCTGGCTTTTTCATTCATTCCACATTTCCTTGTGAACATTGTCGGTGGTATCATCACTCCATACCACACAGTTTCTCTGCCTCCAAGACGTTGGAAGAAAGGCGTAAAGTTTGTGTTGTGATCTTTCTCTTGCATATAGTACTTTCACCCGTTTCTATTCGATTCTAAATTAAACGTTAGAACTATAAGATATTATATTAAGTAGTGTGTCATTCTTGTACAGTTTCTTCGCTCTAAAATCCAGACAATTTAGTGACATTAGCAAGACAACTGTTATTGTGACTGCATCAATTGTACTGTCAACTTTCGTGGGTAAATTAAAAACGGAAAGTTGAATTGAAAACAATAAGTTCTTGTTTGTCTTTTTAATATAGACTCTACAGTTCATTTATAAGGGGAAAGCACAAAATGTCAACTTACTTGCTTTTATTAGAAAGTGAATTGACTTTGCTGCGACTCTTGCCTCTTTTATAAATGTAAATTGTATACTCTGTCAGGAAAGTAAAGATGAGTTGTGTCGTGAAGAAAGGAACGGGCAGATGAGAAAGCCCAGCATTTTGTAAGTGTGACTGACATGAACTCAAAGTCAATTTACATTCGCCCCGAAAAATGAAGTTGTATGAGTGTGTAGTGCTTTACAGCAAGCAGAGAAGAAAAAATCAATTTAAACATTTTGCCTTTCTTAATCCCCTTTCATTAGCCCCTTTGGTATATAAACTTGTTGGCAACTGCTACTTGAATATCAAATAGTAAAAAGTACCTTTAGAATTGCCTTTGGTGGTCGAACAATGCGGCAAGTTCTCCTTGTTCTTATCCGCGCGAGTGAAGCCGTAGTTTTGTGAAAGGAATACATAAAACTGTGGCAAAATACGTACGACTTCTAAGGAAATGGAACTTTCGTTTTCATGAATGGGGACACAACCGCCTATTCCGAACACTTGTGAAAATTAAATGAATTAAACCCTTTGTAAGAATGTATTTTATCATGATATGTAATTCGAGGTGCGTAGGCTTGAAGAGTGGTTCAAGTTTGTTTATACGTCAAACGTATAAATTCATTTCATGTTCTCTGACAGGGTACAGAGAATGAAAGAGAGGAAGTGAAAGTTTAACAGTCAACCGATTGACAAAGTTTTATTCATACTCTCCAGTTTTTCACAACTTCTTTTATTGCAATCCAATATTATATATTTTCTGTGGCAGTTTTGAGGAGTTTAACGCAGCGTGAAACCAGATTTGTGTCTTTTTGTCAAAGAACATGATGGAGAACAAATAAACCACTGTGTATTGTGTTTCAGTAAAGCTTCCACTTGTTCAACAATAATAACCAAGAACTTGTCCTAAATCCGATCTTACCCCTCTCATTACATCGATGTCTTGATTCATGGCAAGTTGGAGAGGAAAGGCATCATGTGTATCTTAGTTTAATCTAACACCACAGAGGATTAGAGAAAATTGATCCTAGTAGCACTTGAAATGGTAAGATGGAACTTTTGATTCTAGATTTATCTTTGAATTCTACAAAGATGCAAAGTAATCCAAATAAATCGTAACTGAGATATACTGTAGCATATCAATTCAATGAATGATTAGATCAGAAACAGGATTTAAGCATCCTCATCCGTTCTACATATTGTTTTTTAGATAAAGAAATAAAACTTTATTAGGTCAAATTTCAAAATCGTGACTACGTATCACAATGGCTGGTTGAAATGCTCTACCAAAGTTTTCAAAAGTACTGCACTGTTTTATGCATAAAAACTAATTGCGATTACGATTAATCTTTGTCTTTAAATTTGTCTGTCGTCAATATACTTTTGTTGAAAGGCCAATTTATAAAAGATGTCCATTTTTTACATAAAAACATGCGTTTTTTCTATAAGTATCCTAAGGATAATATTATAGATGTATGATTCTGAAGGAGGAAAATAGTTTTCGAGACATGACTCCTGACATTTAAATTAAAGTTGTTTACAGGGATCGAATTCCTATTAAGCATGAATTTCCGTTTTCCAAATACATTGGTGAAAATTCTGAAACAAGATAATTTTTGCCCACTGTTGACTCTCAGTAATTTTATTGGACATAAAAGGTTGTAGAATTTCTGCAGCTGCTGTCACAAGCTGACTTTTCATATTTTTTGGATGCTTAATAGTTTACGAGTCTGCGAGTGGCTTTTATAAGTCATGATTACACTCCAAGTACAACGTTGCATTATAAGTGGAAACAAGATGGTTCCGGCACTTTTCCTAGAAATAAAGTATGTTTTGACATGCATAGCCCATTTCCTTTACTTCAGCATCTACTACAGTAAAATATTGATCGAATCCTGCCATTTACAAAGGCACTTGTTGCTACTTGCATGTTTGCTTTGTAAGTAGTCTCAACAAACGGATTAAATATATACCTTGTATTCCACTCGACAAATATCTATATTTTAATCTTCAAGCGAATCTTATTTCTAATGAAAACGCAGTTGGTTTGTATGCAGTGCTGTTGATACCGTCAAATTGTTTCGCTATACTAAACTAAACATACTAATGCAAAATCTTACATGATTTTATATGCCAAAGTTGACAATTTTCTGCATTTGCTAAGTATTCAAAGTAAAAGTCTGTGCATGATCTGTCGTTTAGTATTTATAGAATTCAATTTCAGCAGTCACTTCATCGTGTCACAAACATCATGTTCTTTAATGTATAATAAATAAAGCAACGACACAACTTTATCTCATGTCACGTACTTGGTACTACACATCACCTAATAAACACTAAGCATGAAAATCTTATTTTAGGACAGCTAAACATAATGAATATCTACAAAATAGGTATTTTATTTGTCAAGCGTTTTTAACGAAATTTAGTTATTTAAACCTCTCTTCCTTTTGAAGTACTATTAACGTCTGTCAAGTTGTAAATATTCTGACATATATACACGTTAATTATAAGGAATTTGAAACAAAGAAAATGAAAGAGTACTCCTATATCTGTTCTCAAATCACAGGAAGTTTTTTGAAAAACAAATTAAAATTGATATGAACCTTACAAGTCTAAATATGATTAAATCAGTACATATTTAAGTACTAAATCTATAACTCAAATTATATACCATTTCAATTATGCTATAGGAATTCGTAAAACAGTGAAAGCATAGATTATTTTGATTAAAAACGTCTAGAGAAGTTAATCTTTTCTCAGAGCGACCATGTTTGTTTCAGCCATCCATCGTGTTTATAAATGTTGCAATATAGCCATTATTTTGTCGATGTTTATAAAACACACGTAGATAGGCTTAATCTCACTCTGTGCAGCCGTAGCATCAGTTTTGATGAAAATCACAGTAGTTATCAAAAAATCAAATAATGTTTACAGTTAACATAAATCGGCCTACTGGGAGCCAATATTGGTTTACGGAGGAAGTGATACATGTGATGTGTAACATGGCATACATATAAGCTACATACATCTAAAGTTGACGCAAACTATAGAGATGAAATTTACATGACTGTGTTTATTTTATGCTGCTCTGCCTTTGAGATCGCTGAAATTATGTTTACTCGTGATTCGATGCATGATAAACGGCTGTATGTGAAGCCTTTTGAACACTTTCAAAATAGCCAATATTATGACTCCATTTTGATTAACTGTTTGACGACTATGTACCACCACGCATCGCGATTTCTATCTTGCTGATAGATGCAATTTCAAATAAATATTCTAATATTTTCAAAGCAGACTGAAAAAAGCAATGTCTGCATCACATCACCTAAGTAAACGCAGTCATTTCATTTTCGATGTGCAAAGCTACTTCGCTTCATAACCAAATTGTTCAAAACAATTTGTATTTGAGGCTATTAAACTAAAGCCAACGAGCGACTCTATTTAAAAAGTTGCTGCTCGGTTCACCATAAAGGTTACATAAAACCACACATATAAAATAATTCGTCAACACTGTTTGCATAAAACAGAAAAACATTAATATTCCAAGTAAAGGAAATTACCATTTTGAAATGCTGCAAAAGTATCACTACCTTCCACTTTATTTAGTTTCAGTTCGCTCTTTAGTCAACGGAAAAGTTTTACTCTTGGGATGTAAAATACACTTGTCCACCCATTCAATTTTCAGATGATTCGATTTGATCACATTTACCCCATCCACACCGACAGTATCAAAATTCACAAAAGGCCTTCACATATGAAAAGTTCTATTTGTAATGATTCCGTAAAGCAAATAGAATTTTCTCTCTGTTTGAGTATACACAATTTCGCTGCAAATTCCAGTTCCATCATATTGCATTATAGTCGATAATTTAAATTGAGCACATCAATTTTACACAAGAGCAAGCAACTCTGAAAAGCTAAATGCTCCGTGCTTTCTCCTTATGCAGTTTATGAAAGCGTGACTGCTTTCCTCATCCAAACAACTTTATCAGCAATTGCATTATCTACCGATGTGTAGCATTTCCTTCTCATTTTAAAAACATGCTCATAACCATAAACTAAGCGTATACATAGTATATATCATAGCTGCTACGACCGCAACCACAACTTTATCACCAGACTCCATGAAAATGATCTTTCCCTTCTTTCCCTTGAGTACCATTGCTTACCCTGACCTGAATAGCGGCATTATTATTCTGTTTATTATTTCCGTTTAGGTTAGTTTACTTATTTTTAAATTTAGGATGTCTTCCGATGAACGAGTCACTTTAAGTTGGACGTGAAGTCAAACTACAGACAAGACTCCTCTCTGAGATTTATTTATCTAGTGAGGATGTATCATGTATCTCTCTTCTTTCTGACTTGAACCTCTTTTGCACCACTTTTCCTGTCGGAATTCCTGATTCTAGTCAGGCATACTTTCTCCGAGATTGAGATACACCGAGTTGCACGTTAAATACATCCATCTCTCTAATACCTTCAACAACGAATGGCCATGGTGCATAGTGCTTTGCACGTCGTGCAATTTGACATTCAAGATATTTCATACCCATAGGCATCAGTTCATAGGGTAAACTCTCTTAATCCATTTTGTCGTCGGTTCATAAATGACTTTTACTTTCCCCTATCACACTCTTTCCCAATGAAAAGTCAAAGGGTGAATACAGCCTGTGGGTACAATACTAGGAAATCTTTGATTTGTTTGAACTTTCGATTTGAATAACTTTTGGTTTCATAACATCAACAGAGGTGAATTACTTTCTTAACTTTTCACCATTTCAATCATGTATCGTGTCTCTGTTTACTGTATTTTTGACTCTAGAATACCGAATTTCTAAACAGGATTGTATTTTTGTTCCCGAATTTGTAGCTTCTCTCAAAAAGGAAATGCTTCGCTAGACCCAGTCAAAGTTTTCTGCTTTTTAATTCAATAAATTGCTACACACAAAGCAAACATGGCTCACCTTTATGCAAACAAGATGCATTGAAATGAAAGAGGAATTCGTTTACGGCATTTCTATCACATCCAAATGGATTCGAATAGGCTTCTATTCAATCTAAGATCCCTTCTCTCTGTTTTTAAAGGGATTTCACAGAAATTGAAAGGACGGACTTTGTTTATCTATACTGTCACACAGATAAAATGCATTATATCCTCCCGTAAGATATATAGCATGGCAAAGTAATAAGTAAGGTCAACAGGGCGATGTCTATGATGGGCTGGCTGCAGTTGCTTGAGTTGAGATTTAAGTTTTGTTGTTAGTTGACCGGGTGTAGGGAAAGTGATAAATAGAAAACTATGCGACTTCGTACCAGGTTTTAGTGCAATGCTGCTTTTACCATGATATCGACTCCATAGTATAATACACACGTATACACCACACCTTTGTAATACCTTTGTTTGATCGGTTTGAATCTCTTTCCTCTTCTGTTCATATGAAAATTCTATTCAACTTTCACATTTTCTCACTATGCCCTCTTAAATCCCATTACGTGTATTTTGTGTCATGTTTGATTCTTCTCAAGGAGACCGGTTTGAAAATCCCTTGTATGCTCTCACTTGACATGAGTGATTGTCATGTAAGCTGATCTTGAATGCTGAGTCAATTTTGTTGTTGACGAACTAAAACATTATTTGATGTAACTGGGGAAAAGTCTCTTTTGGCACGAATCGAGCTATGAATATTTTACGTATTAGATATATTAAAGCGTTATATTTTTTAATCAAGATTTTACCTTGTGTCTTGTGTCAGATGGACAGGTGTCAGGTTAGGTAATGTTCACGATAAGGTACTCGACTGATAAATCATTTACGTTTGTAGTGTAAAGGCTGAAAACGTAAAATGGCGAATTCACACTCATCAAAACTGCTCATATAATGAAGCTTTAAATTTTTGCACAGTGAAAAGCCATACTCCATCTTTGTCAGCTCGAAATGTAAAAAATCCAAGTTAATAACAATTATTATCTTCCGTGATGAGAACAGTTGCGTATTGTTTGCATTCTAAGTCGACTCGGAGTTCTTTATTGTGTGTGACTGTGGAGGCGTGCACAGCCATGAAAATGGAAAAGCTTTCTCGGAAAACCAGATGAAAAAAAGTTTTTCACTGTGAATGGCGTCCCAAACTTGATCTCTTCTTTTAATTAGCGTCAAATATCAAGACAAGTAGACCATATACACAGGAAAATTTCGGTGACTGGAGAGTTGATGAGATGATAACTGTCCTAGAATATGTACCTTCATTCCTTGAGCTTCATGAGATGATGTTGGAGAAAGAAAAGGGAAAGAAAGGACGTTATTATATGAACAGGGATACGATTCATGACATGCAAATGTGTATCATATGTTTTCAATTTACCTGAAGTATATCTAAGATAGTATATCTTATCAAGGAGATTACCTTCTTGGGAGTTGTTGAGCCGAAAATGAGAAAGTAAAGGTAATACCTGCATTAAAAATACCTACAGCCTACTCGTTGCTTATGGTTGGTCATGATGATGCGTTTGCTGGTTTTAGTAAGTGTTAAGCCCACACTGCTATGAATTGAAGAGAATAAAGCATGTATTATCCGCTTTCTTTCGAGGAGAAAGTAGGACATATAGGTATACTGGGGCAGCTTGAGACCTTATACCAAGAGAACTATTTACTGGAGTATGTTTATAGAAACTAGGACAAGTACCAAATGCCCTCAACGCGGACATATTTTTACGATGAGGAGGTGGAAAGTAAGCCTAAAAATGTAATTGTTCACAGAGCTTGAAAAGATTCTTAAGGTTTGCGCCTGGTATGCTGAGATTGGGATTCTTGTGGAAGAAGCTTTTTTTATTTGGCTCGCGTCTTCCTTGCCTTCGGCATTTTCCAAAGTAAAAAAGGTAAACAGCTATGCGTACCTAGATGGAAAAAAGTGTGACGCTTTTTCAAGTAGTTCAGCTGTGGAACTCATCGTAATTTTCCAGAAAATAAATGTAGATTACCCTCTATCCAACTGTCTCGTTTTACAGCCAAATTTTCATTAAGAAAAAAATAAAACTGGCAAGGAAATTGAAAAAGTTTTGTAGATATTATAAATCTACACATCTTATGTATATTGAGGAAGTACATATATCGAGTTTTAAAGACACAGATGGCTAGATATGACATCAGTATTGAGCTGGCAGATTTATCTCATTAGCACCATGTAATGTCAACACTTGGCCGATATATAGCTCCTCTAATTCACTTTTGCATTTCATTTTGTCAAAACTTTCATCAAAGAGCGTTTTTCTCCATTTCCCCTAATCATGCTGTTTCCGGCTGCGGATCATTTCCGCTTCAATGCTCATGGCAGTATGCATTCTATGGATGCAAAGATATTTCATGATTAGCTGCTGAAATTGCAGAAGGAAATACAAACGCATTCACCTTCATAATATTTTGCGATGGACGGACAGAGGACAATTGTGAATAATATGAAAGTACAGTTTAAGTTCTTCTTTGGATTATGAATCCTGAAAATGCGCTGCAGGGCGTTCATTACCATGCATGCTTAAAGTGTAAGAGGATTTCATAGCTTTCGGCATGTTCACAAAGGATGGACCTTATTGCCATGTATTTATTTAATTAATTATTAATCAAAAGTCAGGAAGTTTAGTCATATTATTGTGCTAACCAGAGCATGAAATTTGCGCCGAGTTTTTCTCCTATTCCTATTTTATTTATTCAAGATCGATAAAACACAACCGCAAAGGCAAAGAGGACTCCTGTCTAACGAATTTACTGATTGCTAGTAATCGAAACATCTGAAGAGTGAAAACTATGGAGCACAGCTGTGACAGTCAATAAGAACGATCAATCGGCTACAGCAAATAATGATATTATGCGTTTAACTTGCATCATGAAAGCTTATTTTTACCATGCTCCTCAAAAAGAGCTGGGTGAAAACGCTAAATATAGACTTCATCATTCTTAAACCCCAAAACTCAGGTGGAACCATATGTTTCATTTTTCTCCGTTCCACACCTTTCCATGAGTAAATAATAGAAAACATAATTACACACACTACACCGCATGTCCTTGTGCCCGTAAACGTTCTAGAAAATAATTTATGAGCATCGCTATGTCTTCCATACATTATCTGTTCCATCGGCACATCAGGTCCAGAAACGCATACATTTACTTTCAAACAGTCAGACATATCGTGACAAAAGACTCATTACCCAGTACCGAATTCACAGCACCTCGCAATTAGAAACAGTTCAAAGTATAATTGAAAAAGTTTCTTGGGAGAAAGCAGCTCTAGCATGCAAAAGCTTTACCTGTCTCTCTTTTTATCTCATGTTCTCCTATCAAATAATACTGCAGATATTACGGATATTTTTACGGCTTCCTTTCAATGAAACAACCATTTGGCACAGCACCTGCTTTTTAAATGTCAATTTAATAATAGTAGACCACTTTTTTGGGAGAAAAGTTTCATATAAAAGAAGCGTTATTGGTGGTACTAGTTTGTACGCGTAGACAGTCAAGTAAATGAAGTTGTTTACTCTTTTAATACTCTGTGACATACGAAATACGAACGAATATATTTTCTCCACAAAAGCCACCCAATCTGCGCGCATTTGTCTTTTCAAAGGAGTCTAATTGTAAGTTTTTGGTATTTAATTGAAAAAGTGTACATCGAAAACAACTGCTGGTGGTGCTGTTGTTTGTGCTTCGTATACGTAATGTGTCCCTAAATATTGTTTGGGAATTGTCAACTTGTTAAAATAACTGCTATTAATTACATTCATACAAAGCAGGTTTGGTTGGGCAAACATAAGGAAAGAAAACGTGAGGTGTTTCTTTGTTTATTCTTTTGCAATTTGTGCAAATTATGTTGTACCAAATGGAATTGTCGCACCGTCGAAGCCGTCACATGCACATTTCTGTAAGTAAATGTTTGCAAATCGACTTTCTCTAGATTAACGATAAGTACGGGTGCTTATTATGACGGTTCTTTTCGTAAAAATGTGCCGAAATGTTTTCCTATCCGTATTTTTAATTGTAAAGTGGGCGTCGAAAACTTTAGAAGCATCCTGTTTATAGGCTCCCATTTAATCGTGGGTAATCAATAAAAATACTTCCCGTTTACAAAACACAAAATGTAGGGAAAGAAAGGTATTCATATTAAAAACGTACTATGTTATAAAGCACACTGGAATCTCCTCACTTCAGCATATTATTATCAATTGTTTTCTTTTGTTTTGCAGCTTTCCAGTTTTTACGTCCGTCTCTATTTGTTCCACCGTTGCCTTTAAAAAAATGCACAAAACGAGGATTTTTTTATTGCTGGGCAGAAAATAATAAAAATTAATGCGTCAGCTCTTGTTCAAGCATTATACTGTGTATCATAGTTCCCCGTGCGAGGATGTGTAGTTTAGTGCTTTGCGCTAGAAATACTTTCCGGCCGGAGCATCCTGTTTGCTTCAGAATAGTGGAAAGCAAAATAATACACATGCCTGCATATAAAATGCTCTCATGAGAATTTTAGAGCTATCTAGAATCGAATTATTGAAAATTCATATGAACAGGAACTGATGACTGATGCTTGTATTTCTTTATCTTTAGTTCGTAAAATTTGACAATGATGGGAAGAAAAGTTTTTATATTTATTAATAGGAAGATGGGAATTCGATGTTTTATTTTTTTTAAAGGAAACAGTTTTCCATACCATTTCTTCCCAAAGTAGGCGAAAACTGGATTTTTTGTAAAAAAAAAAGTGGCAAAATTAAGTGGTACGATGGGAAAGCGATATTTCTACGTAAAGCATGGTTGGGCAAAATAATATTTATATAATAATACATGCATCGTGCAATAAGTGTTGTTCACTCATCATCACATGTTTTCACTCGAAGGAACTAACAAAAGAAGCTGGCTGTATTTACAATGGACTGTTTAAAAACCTTGTATAGAAAGCTATATTATTATTATGGCAGAGCTTTCCTACTTTCTCTTGAGAGAAAGGTGATTTACTATACTTGTACAAGAGCGTGAAACAAAACAAAAAATGAAATACTGGTTTGATAATACTCTGCAGTCTGGAGAGAACAATTCTTTCCGCATCACTAAACCGCATTGCAATAAGACTACCACGACGCAGATGTACCACTGGTGTGGAGATAAGCAGGATATGGTGAAAGGATAAAAAAGTGTTTTCAAGAAGGGTTTCCTTTTGTCTGATCAAATGGGTATGGAGGTGGCTCTCTATCATTAAAAACGAAGAAAACACACTGGCTCAGAAGAGTGGTTATGAAACAGGAATAATCACTAAACTCTGAGAATGCTTTCATGAGAAAAAAATGATTCTCGTTTCATTTTCAATCAAAACTGTCTGGTTCTGGTTGAAGCAGCAAGGATATGATGAACAAAGATTATTTATGAAATGAAGGAATATTACTGTGCTCACCTTTAACATTAAAGAAGGAAAAGCAATAGAAAATGACAGCTTCACGGGAAAGTGTATTAGTGGATTCTCAATCTAGTCACTCAATGAGATGACGCTTTATTTAATTTATTACCAATTTCATTACTACTCGCACTAATGGCGGCTACTAATTTTTTACGCGTTTTATGTGCCATATATCTTTTATATCAATGCCGTTAGTAATGGGTTTACAAGATGAAGGAAAGCGGACGCAAGGAGTCTAATGGCTGAAGCGTGTCACTTATGTTCATTCAAGGAAAACGATATAATTGGTGCTCACGATGATGAAAAATATATACCTAGTAGAAGAGAAGATGGTTAGATCCTCCTTTTCAGAATGCTTACTCAAATTGAAGCCCATGGTTAGATGAACAGGGACTTGCTTTTACACTCAGATTGGTTAATGACTGCAATTTGTGTTTATTTTAAACAAGGGAGAAAAAGTGTGGTGAACTCTCCCATTATTTGTGTAACGAGTTGCTTTAATTGTTTCTATTTTTGCTTTGGATGAGCTTTGCTATTAGTTTAACTATAAATGAATGTGCTCATTAGAAATACCGTGTAATTTTGCACAAGGAATGTGTGCATGCTATATAGCTTATTATAGAGTCCCTTTGTGGATGTGTAATATGCCGCACTTGAGACAGAGGATTGGAAAAGATGGAAGAGCAAAACAAGGACGATGTTTTCCCATCTCTTCCGTCGTACGTGTACCACTTATTTCGATTTATAATTAATTGGGTAAGGAAGGAAGTTGAATTAAGTAGTATTACACTAACTACATTACTTGACTTGGCTTTTCGTTCTTTCTACTCAATTGAGCTTTTAGCGTGGTGTATTCCAACTTGACTTAACTTTCTCTCAACTGGTGATGCTACGGGGATGTTGAGTGCATAAAGTTAGCTCCCCTACTTGTGAGACACAAGGATGTATACGCACATCTCTTCCTGTCATTAAAATCATCCCAGCTATCCAACAAACCAACTGACTAAGACTTCAAAACTTGTTGTGGTTGCATGCATCCGGCAAATGAATATAATCTGCAGTCATGTGAATGTAATATGAAAACATATAATGAACCATGTCCATACAAACACCTTATTATTATACGACCGTTGTTCCCTTATTGTTTGCTAGAAAGTAGTTTAATAATATTCAGGGAAAGACAAATCCTCGTTTTCTGCTTACATTTTGTCAACTTGATATAAACATGGGCATAGTTCTTTTGCACGTATTATTATTATGGTGGTTCTCGATAATGTTTCGTAGGAGTGCGACGAGACTAATGCAATATGTATGCTGTCATTATAAACTGTGGTACTATTTTATATCTGTGCAAGCTTTGGTCAGTGGTGGTAGCACAACATGCGTTTGCAAAATGTAATTTCCTGGCACGGCATATTATGTGTTTTTCTACACACTCAAAACATTACAAAACAAGGACTTTTACGTACCTTTATATATACACATATATAGGCTCAGTCTTCATTTTTTTCGTTCCTTGTGTGTATTAAATCTGCTGCAAAGACAAGAGAAAGAAAAGGAAGAGGAAAGAAGAAAGTCGCCGTAGGAAATTGGATTGGAACACGTCACAAGCCATTAGTTTCTTCGTGATGCCCTCAAGTTTTCCTGCGAAACTTGATGCTCTATTGTATTTGTATAGGGAGTATAGGGAGAAATACATAAACACATAAATGTTTAAGTCTCAAGTACCATATATTATGCAGAAATGAACGCACACTCCTCCGCAGCTGGCCGGGTTTCTCTTATTACTTTTACTTGAAGTTCTATGAGTAAACGTTCTGTTGTTTCTTACTCATTATATGTTTCCGCTAAGAAATTATACCCACTCAGCTTGACTGAAATTAAAAGAGCGAATCAAGCCTTTACTTTAAATGACTTTGAATAATGGAACAAGATGATTAGCGCTTGGTAAGAATGACAAATTACGTTGCAATTTGAGAAAAAGAGTGATGATACTACTTGTCGGCAGGAACGTACTTTAGATCTCAGTATGTGAAGCTCCCAAAATAGATGGAAATATAGAAGCTGTAAAACTTGTGCTAGTTGTAGGTGGGCTGTCCATAACAGCACTCCGGGGAGATAAGTATATATTTTGAAATAGGGAAACTTCATCAATCTGTATATCAGCAGCTGTTAAAGTTTGTTAGAACTGCATCTTCTGCTTCTGTCACATTTTATACTGAAGAGCAGTTATATGTGCTCCAAGATCGTGCAAAACTTTTTCGTTTGGCTTCCACAATTCGAAGCCAAGACATTTGCACTAGTTTTTCTTGTTATCATCATTATTTGCGATTACACATGTAGTAGTTCGCAAATTACAGAATGCTTAAACACCTACACAATTAAAGCTTCGAGTTGTTTTCTCTGTCTGACTGTGGCATGTGCTCCTTCAAAAGATAAAATCGGTTTGTGAATGTGATGAAATATTTGAGGAGGAAAATATTTGAGTTTGCGCACATGATTTACTACACAGCATGAATTTAATGGTGGTGTAGTTTGATGAAGTAATGATGATGTTCATCATATTTTTCGGTATGCAGTAACAATCTATACATCATGCTCCATTAGAAAAGCTGATTTTTTTTCTGGGAGAAATTACGGTTTATTTATTAGCCATGATCTAAGAAAGCTTTAAGAATGTAAGCATCTGTATGTGTGTGGGCTTAAATTGATTGTGTTGACGTAAAAAAGATAATAAATATTCAATGAGGAACAAGGGAAGACAAACATGTCTGCTGAAAGTCAGTACAAGAAATTAGTTCCGCTGTTTGTTCCAGACGTTGTATGATGCTTACGGAAAATGTTCGTACACATGTTCCATTTTCTGATATGATGTTGCCCTTTACTTTTAGGCTTCACGATGATGATGTTGTTTTCTCGGCATTTATTAAGAAAACGGAATTCTCGTCGAGAATTTCTTATGAAACTTGAAAGAGTGCAAAATGCTTGCACAGTGACAAGATCACATCAGTTATAATTCACTATTCACGTCGCTTTTCACTTCTCCAGTTTCGATGAATTTCCGAGAAAAAGTATTTACATGTGTGTAGGAATGTATGTGATCTTTATGCTGAGTGCAATACATTCTTTTTCTCACTGTTTGCCTTATTGTATTTCTGCGTCTATATCATATTACAATTATTATTATGAGATGATGGGTATAATGTACAACAGTACAATAATCCTCCCACACTTAAAAAAAACATACATATTATACATTTTTCTTCATTTCCAGTAGCACTATTGAATAAATTTAAGCTTTCTTTTGCACATTTTTTTTTCATTTTTAGGCCATGCACGATTTCCCAAAGTTATTCAACGTTGTCTGCTTGCATGCATGAACACAAGATCACTCAAAAAACCTTGAATCATTTTCCTGTTTTATTCATAACAGAAATGCAAAGGAAAGCATAAACACATAATCCCACAGTCTATTGAATATCTTTGAAATATTTATTATGCGTAGCATATTTAATGATTTCAAATCCCTGACGTACAATGTTTGAAAAGATCCATTCAATAAATAATTCGATATTATGATACATATTTCGGGCCTTTCCTTTCGGTGTAACTAAATTTTGCAGGCTGTTTTTCTCACTTTAAAGAGAAGCTATGCAGAGAGTAAAGTAATAATTAGGTTCCATTCAATTCCTCGGCGTATTAACATAAGTAACGTTAATTAACACAAGACATTTATATGACTGCTTGTTAGTAGTCTACAGTGTTTAGTTCATGTAAGCGCATTATTACGTCGTGACCACTAGTTTTCTTCTTTTGATTTGCAGCTTGGGAATTTGAACAAGATAGTTACAGAAAAGCAAAATCTGTTTTTCCAGAGTAGAATCGTCCAATTTGATACAAAGAGTCTGCCTGTATTCAGTACATTGGGAGTATTTCGTTTTTCCTTATTGAACCAATTTAACCACCAAGGCATTAGCGTTCATCTGATTTTATCTGGCTACCTTTGTATTCACAAGTCACTACGTGCCCCCGATTTCATTTCCGTTTCTTGCTCAAGCCTATACATAACATTATAGCTTAATTATAGAAAAATCATGACACCATACATTCATATTAGTACCCAAGCTAAAAGGAAAATGAAATACGGCACGAATAAAGCAAAGCTATCAAGAAAAAAATTCGTTCGCTACTTTCATAATAAATAACTCACTTCTCTTGCTCAAAAGAATCTAGACTAGAGCAAGGTATTTTGTGAATTTTATTAACACTATTTATGCGTTTCCGTTCATGAAAATAATAAATACGGTCTGTTCATATAAATGCTAAAACCCTGGTTATGCAAGACGATCCATTAATTTTAACAAACACACGCTGTGCGTCGCTTACGAGAGAATATTTTCCTTCGCATATGAAGTAGCTGAGTGACAAAAAATCTAGCCTATGGTTAGTTATAAGTTATAATAAATTTAGTTTACGTATTTAATCAGAGGGAATTGCTTTCCACCAATCTTTTTTGAATACAAATGGTAACGCGGTGGGTTTGGCCTGGACCCTTCTATTATTCTAATGACAACAATAAAATAACGATGATCCTAGAGAATGGCCTACTTCTGCTGACTGCGAGAAACTTTTCCAAAAACTTTGCTTTCAATGTTTTGCAAGGTAAACTAGTTTTCTCCAGTTGCCCGTTTGCAGATTTACTTCCCTATATACTTTTTACTCTTCACAATGGAATAGACATACTATAAAATCATAAGAACATTATTAAGTTACCTAATTACATTACATGGTCTATGTAGCAGACAGACAGTCTAAGATACTATAAACGTTTATAATCACAAATCCTATCTTAAATTTAGTCAGTACATCGGTTTTGGTACTAATTTTAGAGCGTTTTCACGTTTTCGGTTTATTTGATAAAATTGATAGGCCATAAATACATTCACTTTTGGCAACTACCTTTCAGACAAAAGTAAGTGTACTTTCATGTCAACAAAAATAACAGCAAACTTTTCATTGTAAATGTTTACATTAGAAAGTTATGCTTCAAAACTTATTAATCAGGTAATGTAGTAGATAAATTATTCATCAACTTTTCATTATAGATGGAAACATCAAATCTTTTTTCGAAAGACTCAGTGCAGTGTTGAGGAGACTACTGCAACATGGATGCGACTACGAATGCGAAATTGTTAGAACATGTGGAGCATTAAGGTTTTTCTGTATTTATTTATGTAGCAGTTAAGTAAGCACCGAATGGCTTCTAATAAAACGTTCGTCAATATCGTGTTTTATATGTATTGACTTGAGCGGTGAGGGAAATAAGTGCAAGTATATTAAACGGAGAACTGCAAGTAAGAAGGAAATAACATCTTCTTACTCTTGTCGTTCTTGTAATCCGTGATACAGCTTAAGTGATGCAGAGAGCTTCTTTCACTTTTCCCCCTACATAACTGGTATTGAAAAGTAGCAAGAACCGCTTCGTCTGCTCATTTTTATGACATCATTCTGCCATATCTCACACTCACAAACAAGGCAACATGAGCGATCGCTCCATTAAGCGAAACGAACTTTTTATAGTATAGACAAATATTATTGTAATGTGGATAAGAAAAGGCATAAAAAAGCGAAAAAGCAATACTAGAAAGCTATAAGAAAGAACATCTATACATGTATGAAAACCAACCACCCATGCAGGATACATTCACTCAGGTATATGAATTGGTTTGGTAGCCGTTAACACACTTCCACGGTTTTATCTTGGCTAAGCTTCTGATAGTCTGATAAAGGTAAATATTAGGGGATGATGAAGCCTTTTTTATAACTTGTACTTTGCGTGAACAATGTGCTTTATAGCATGATATTATTATGTCATACAAATCCTGTAGTGCATGATATTGCGGATGTGTGTTGGAGTAGGAAAAGGAAAGTGGTAAGGAAATCCTCTAAACCAACAAAATTGTCGTCTAATCACATTATTAAATCGATGCATGAATAGTCGGTACAATTTAAGTTAGCACAGTGTACAACATGAGTTATGCAAAATGCAGCCGAGTCAAGTTTATTTTACTTTTGCTCAGCACATTCCCTCCCCACGTGTGTAAGCTATTTGAAATGATGACAGCCAAGAATAATACAATAATATCGTTTCAATTTCACTCCTCTGTCAAATCGTTTTATGCTCTCATAACATGCCCATTTCATCTCTGTTTATTTTATTTTCATGAGTCCCATGCTAGTTGCATCACCCATACAAATTGCAAATATTAAATCTGGATCTCCATCAGAATTATTTTATGAGGAAATTATGTCTCTTATTATGCTGATTGTCATAGTCAATCTAACTCTTCTCATTTTCTGTGTTGGCAGGTTGACTTGTTCTAAGACGACGTCTGGACGGCACGGGGCAAACCAAGAATGAACCATTTCTCCCTACCCCTTTCAATGCTATGGAATTTCCCAATGTCGTGCCATCATGTTCGTCTTACTTGTGCTACTATGTCGGAGAAGATTGAAGATTCTTTTACTGCTTCTGACTCCTGACCAATATCAGAGGAAGTAGGGAATTGAATAGGACATTTCTCGTCTCAGTGAATAAAAAGGAAGGGAAAGTAGAAAATCGGAAATTGGACGGACTATTAATTTTCGTTTTTATTACTGTTCCAAATTACAAGATTTTTGCTTACTGAGACGAACGTATTATTATTTCTTGTTCCAATTACATGCTATCTGGAACAATAGTAATGACCATCATTTCTTAGACTTGTCATTTATCTACAGGATTAATAATAAATAGACGCCACCATGGTTTGCTTCTATCTACAGTAATTATTTTGTCGTTAATGAAAGCATTTAGCCCCTTGACTAAGCTTGGATTGGATATGGATTGAATACAAAGATATTTTAACGAGAATTACGACATCTCTTTTACATTTTTCCAACATGTGAATTTAGCTCGTTTCACAATATTATGTGGATAGTCTTCACGTTCCAAGGAATCTCAAAAAACAAGACTTTTGTTTTGTTATAACAAGGGATTCATTTTCAATCGGTAGCTTACTTGTTACCTCTTCCTATTCATGCAGATAGAATTCAAAGCGAACATTTTAAACAATAAGCATAATGACACGGGAACTGTGAATGTGTAATAGAAGAAAAACAAAAAAAAATGTTTACTTTCGTTGGTTCACTGTTCCCGGAAAATGAATGGAAAAAGTAATATATCATTATTGAGAAGTTCCAAAGTCTTCACATTTCCATCCAAACATAATATAATGACTACATTTTCGAGAACATTACCATTGTTTTGTTTACAAAAAGCTTACAGTTGGCCGGAACAGGTGGTGTACACAATTTGACATCGACGACTATAGAGAAACACAATTCCATCGGATTCCACTGCCAAAAACCAAGAGCATCATCATCATCATCATCGAAAATGTTGATTCGAGTAATGAGGTTCCTTTGACCTAAAAGAGAGAGAGAGGAAGAGGAGAAAACGATATGATATCAAACGGGGAAAGCAAGATGAGAGAAAGTTTCTTTGTTAGAAAATAAGCAATGGCATAAGCCGCATTTGATATCATTTCATTCTGTTGTGTCATGTGTATGCGTAGCCCAATAGTTTTGTATGTAGTCAACAAGTTTCACTTTCATTCAATGTGTAATGATCAGAATCTTAGATGGAGCCGTACTCCTAACATCAACAATATCCTGTGGCCACTGAAACTTTTCCGCATTACAGCTCCCCTCAACAGAAGAGAAAAAGCATATCGGAAAATGCCATTTCATATCATCTACAGCACACAATTCAATTTTTGTCGTTGGAAGTGAAAGAAAGAGAGTTTGGAAAAGTGCCATGTTGACGTTCTAAGTTTTCTCTAGGAAAAAAAAGTGACAGAGTCGATGTGAATGTGCAGCAGGAAAAGTGGTAGTCTGGCTGCGACGGTGCGGTGACTTCGTCGAGTATAATTTTCTTTCCCGAAATAGAACATAAGTTACGCGTAACGACAGAAAAAAGCAAGCTTTTCCTTCTCTTGATGATTGATGCAAACTTTGGTATGTTTGATAACACCAACAACAACAATGTTGCGGCCAGTGGTAGCGGGGATTCTGTGCAGGATGCATTCGTCGAAGGATCTCATTTGTGGTCCCTCTTGGTGGTCGGTTACTCTCTCGTGTTCGCTGTGGGGGTTATTGGGAATGTGGTTCTTCTGGCGGCACTATGTGGAACAGGGAGTCGCGCAAGAGCCCTTCCAGTACGAAATCACCTTATGGTCAATTTGGCGGCAGCTGATTTACTTGTTACTGCCATTTGTGTTCCCATCTCTGCTTGTGCGGCGGCCTCGCATGCATGCTGGTAAGTTATTATTTAGGAGAAAGTACGTAGTATATGCTATTATTATGAGGATTTTTCTTTGAGGAGAATGAAAGAAAGCAGCTAAACCCAAAAACGGAGGGGATCCGATCCGAAGGAGAAATGGGGAAAATACAGTTCCTAAAATCTGCGATCCTCCAGCTTAGAATATATTCCTTTAACAGAAATGTACTTCTTTTCACTAATTCGTCTTTGTGTTTCGTTTTCATGATGAGTGGATCCTCCTCGACTGCTTTCTTTTTCTGGGAAGATTTACAGAGCTCAGTGCTTACACGTTTATTCTATCTCGTTTATTCTTTTGTTTTCGCTTCTTTATGCATACATTTCTTGCCTTTATTTTCCTTTTCTATACTGCCGCTTTCCCATTCCGCTTGTTTTGCATTATGATTTATGTGTTCAAGGAAAAATACACCCACACACGCTTAAGAGTGTACGTCATAGCTCTCGCTTTTACGTTATTTGTGTATTGTACGCTCAGATCCCATAAATATTTCATCGCTTTTGAATGCTTAATTAAGGAGGAATAATGGAAATACTCTTCTGCAAGCCAATTAAGCGCTTCCAACTGCATGATCACTTACAATCAACTTAAAATTGACAAAGTAAAGTACTACAAAGATTGCACATTATACAATCGATGTAAGTATTATGCACTAATTAGTTATATACCTACCTGTCAGAATTATAATGAATTAAGTATAGTTAATCAGATTTGTTTACTTATGCAACATTCTCCAGATTTCATATGCTAAGTTGGCTATGTAATTATGAGGAATTCAAGATTTCAAGTGGGATTACAATAGAAATTTGGAAGTGTAAGGTATTAATATTTCGAGCAATCGTAATAATATGTTGAGGGCAATACGTTGGTTATGTAATAAGAAATATTCGAATTCAGATTCAAGTTGAATTGAATAAATAGGATCTTTCTATTGGCAGGACTTTCTCCAAATACATCATTTGTTCGAGATTTTAAAAGCGATTAATAAAAAATGTTTATGTGGAAATGGTTCTCTCCATGAATTGCTAAAATTCACAACATTAACTTGACTATTAACTATCTGATGATAAATTTTCTGAGCGATTTATTACCTGTATTACATTTCCTTTACGGATACATTTGAAAGTATACATAAACATGCCATTTGCAGTTGAATATTCTGGTTACTTTTTTGGCTTTCAAGGAATGAAAATGCATCTTTCAATTATACCGCATATCGATATTATGCATTCCCAGTTGGGTTTTGGGTTGGGAGTATCATGCGAGAATGTAAACCTACATCTATAAATGTCTGTGTGAAATCGTCCGTGTCAGAGAAATAACACGAAAACCGATGAAAGCTTTCGTTCATTTTTCTTACCAATTCAAGTTCGCTGCTCTCTTTCCTTCTAATGTTGCTTTGCTACCCATATTTTTATGCTATTCTTGTCTGATCCCACCCAAAAATGCATGTAAATGTCCTTTCCATGCAAATGGTCGTTCAAGAGAGGATTTTTATTCAATTTTTGTATAAATCCTCCATTACTTCACTCATATCAGTTCAGGCATAGAAAATTTTTCTGGATGTAAGATACAATCTTGTCACAAATGGCCGCTTTCTCCCATTCTCGAGTTACGTATCTTAGCATATAGGTATACGCATGCATGCAAATGGCATGTGAATAGTTTTTTAGCTGTTGAGTGAAACTGACTTTTTGTAAGTGGTCTCGGATGATAGAATGTACCATAAAGCATCAATGACATCAATAAATCGTTAAATGGAAAGTGGTTTCTGTAAGCAAAATAAAAACATCATAATATCATGTTCTTATTTCATCCTATTCGCATTTGGTTCTCAAGAAAGTTGTCATGATGGCATTCCCATCTGCCTACAACATGTTTCGTGTAGATCTCAACAGAAAAATGGTCGACCTCATGCCAATTTCGTACCAAAAATCTACTCTCATATAACCGCATGCAATATTAATTTTATCATCTGTATATGGTAGAATGACTCGATTGCTTCCGGAAATGAATCATGAATTTGTAAACAAAAGCTTTAATGGTTTATTATTAGTAAGAACAAAACTAAAATATATTTTTGAATACCATATTGTATACTATTAACCCCGAAAGCCCAAAGTTTATTTATGTACAAGCAGCTTTAATGGTAGATTGTTTATTGGATGCCAATTCGTGGAACAAATAAGTCCATCCTTTTATAAATTCGTAGTTTAAAAGGTTTCGCAGAACGAGTTGTAAATTCTAAAGTCCTTTTACGTGTCGTCATCGTCGTGAAAATAACAAAAGTACAAAGATTCTTTATACAAGAGACAACAATACGGTATGGATATAGTGAATATATTGTAATAGGAAGTATATTTACATCCAAAATCGTTGGCCATGAATTGGAAACGTGCTCAATGAACGACATAAATAGTCAAGCATGAATGCTTTCCTGAAGTCTAAAAGGCTTTTATATATTACGTTAGATAATATGCGTGAGTACCGATTTCCCTTTCAAGATGAAATTGGAACGCATGAATAAGATGTTTTTATTGGGGTCAAATGATAAAACATGCCAGTATCCCTACAAGGAAAGGTAGTTACGGATAGATATGCGCTAACATATCCCTTTAAAAATAAATGAGGAAGATGTGATTTGATAGTTGACAGTTATTTCATGGGAAAGAGATCTTTCTCCTAAATAAGGCTTGAGCGCAACGAATCCTAGATACCTTTTTTAGTAAAACAAAACCCTACCAGATCATCTTCAGCTATGTATACTATCTGAAGCTATTCAAAAGCCAGACAGTCTGGAGAGACAAATCAATAGTAATTTAGAATATGGAATGCTTCTAACTTCCAACTTCCTTCCGCTTCAATATTAAATCTACATCACATCATCTATAGATCTTATCGAAAGTATATTGGCCTTATGTAAGCAGACTCTGTAAAATGATCTGTCGACAGTTCCTGGGAGTTTTCTTTCACAGTCGATGTCTGTACCGTTTCATCCTGATACTTCTACTTCTGATCTACATAGGTATTGCATATAGTAAAGTACAGAGATTAGAAAGCGAAAAAGTTGGGTGTGTCGGTAAAAACTTTTTTTTCGCTCATGCAGACATATAATTATTTTTACTCTGAACTCGGTAGTTGGAATATGCACACAGAAGGCGTCTTCTAACTGTGCGGAGGTTTAAATCTTAAACAATAAATAACCAGGAAGGAGAAAGTTGGTCTTCGTTTTATTCAGCTTATAACTATAATATTTTAAATATATAATGGCATGCTGGTACACAGTAAACCGGCATGCTTTTGTAATTGAATGAATGAACATATGTAAATACATTACATAATACGACTGACATAATATCATTGATATTAAAGAAAAGTGAGTTCCAAGCTGTATGCATGTTTTAGATCTTGTCACTCAAGCTGCTTGTTGAGTGACAGACGCATTCAATATTTTATTTCATGATTAGTTTAAGTGAGAAGTAATATGCTTGCTGACTAGAGACCAGTAGACCAGTTCAAAATTTAAAGTCATGTGGGATCTCGATACATAAAATTTCTCGTCCAGTTCTGAGCTTCAGATAAATAGTGAAAGGCACATATTAAATAATGCTTGAGATGAAACTCGATGTAGAGACTGATACAAGGAGAAATGCTTTTTAATCAAAAATTTCAACTTTGCACGCAACGTAACGATGAGTGCTGTGTAGAATTTGTAATGACCAAAACAACAGCTTCAAATGCCCTTTTCGTTTTGATGTTCTCGAAGGAGTATCAAGGTTGGAATTTTTAAGCAAGAGAGTCATATGCGTGTTACTCTTTTTGATGTTTTCTTTTCTCGATAAGATATAGCATGATACATTTTTTGAAGGACATTTTCTGGATTCTTTGTATCAATATTTATAAAAGCCATTGAAGCCAGCTACATATCTACATGGATTTTTAGGAGCTTATTAAGTTAAGTGTTCCAAAGCTAGTAGATTTCCTGTATCCTGACCGTGAGTTGACCGCAGTGACCAAAATACTCCAGTAATTCATATTTGAAATAAGTAGATGTTTTCTTATGTTGCTTCAATAAAGTCAGTACTTACTATGAATGTTCCTATATGTATTTATCCTGGATATTTTTTATTCTTTTTACAACTACAAATCATCTTTGAATAGTTCTTCTACTGAAAATGTGTAAATTACAAATGTATAAAGCTATAAGCACAAACGAGTTCAATAAATTTTGATCCAAATATGCTTTTAGTAGTCCGTATCTCCAATTTCCAATAGTAAACTTATCCCATCCATCAATTCATTTCCGGTTTGAAAGTTGTCTTATTTCAGATATGACGAAATTTTTAGTTTACCAAAACGGCAGTCAGCGTCATATCCGACAACTCATCATTTTCTTTACATCCATATTTGTAATAACCTTTTTTGCTGTTGTCTCTTCGAAATACAGTTTTGTCATTCTACTGATTAGATCTAATTTTAGTTATATTTTTAGTTCAAGTTAGATAAGATGACATGTGATATCATTGACTCAACAACACTTTTCTACCCATCTACAATCATCAATATGAATTGAAAGGGCCTTTTTTCTGATTCAGCGTTTTTTGGCGTGTATAGACAGGCAATAAGTAATGAAGATGAATAGTCTCTTTTCCTTTCACCGTGCCCATTCACTTCCTTCCTTTCAGTATTTTTTTTATTTGAGTACACTCCAACCTACTTTCTTCCTGGAAAGTCCACCGTCAAAGTATTACTCGCATTTTCCCTGCTCTGTCATGTCTATTATTTGAACATTCCAATAAAATGCATTATATCATATTTTTGTCTCGTGAAAATTATTTTAAAAAAATACTTTAAGAAATGCTTTTCAAGTCCAGCACATTTATTTTGCTTGAAGCTGATGTTATCGATTTTCTGGATGTAAATTTCCAAGTACTAATTCTCCTTTCTAAATTTCATAAAATGTCAATTTTGTTAGTTTTGTGGCGATGCTGCAGCATTTGGTTTACCATTTGATCTTCCATACAATGAAACCAACTACCTATGTATTTGATGATACGTGTGTGTGTACAAAACGATCATACAAAAAAGTTATCACTTTTGATCTGCAATGTTTTCTTTCTTTTTATCACCAACAGGCCGGGATTTTTGGTATCTTGGATGTGTCAACTAGGTCCTTTGCTGCAACGAACACCAGTAGCTGCTAGCACCTTGTCCTTAGCTCTTCTGTCCTTAGACAGGTGGGCTGCCATCCGACATCCTAGGTTCGCTCAAAGGTAATCTATCAAATTTCTCTTATATTCCATTTCCTCCTCTTCCCTTTTGTGTGCTTGTCAGTCCTCCACTGAAAACTTAGAAGAAGTGAGCGCGCTCAAACATCCATTTACAGTGTAAAAATGTTTTTTAAAAAATTTTCTCATATAAACTATATGTCAAAGGATGTATGAAACTATGAAAGGGTTTAGAACATTTTGTCTGTTGATGTTGATTTTTCTGTTTATTGCGTTTTCTCATGTCTTCATAGTTTATAGCACAGTAGCGTGAAGAAAATTCTTGCACAAAAGTGATAAGGGAAAAAGGGAAAGTACTGGTTTTGGTTAGCGTACATATCCTAGCGAACTAGTTGAGCAATAGTATATTATGCCTACCTGTGTGACCTGAAAATGTATGACGTCAGCGCGTTTCCAACTCTCTTAAGTTTCCATTCTATCTATACGACATTGTATGTGCACACATCACATACACACGAGCGTTCCTATACTTATCAGGAGGAGAACATCGTGCAGAATACAGAGATCAGAATGATTTATCCCGAGACGAAAGAAAAAACGCCGAGTTAGAATATCATTCAGCTTGACATTTTACTTTTTCATGAAAATAATGAGCTCTGATTGTGAGTAATAGCTGTTTCAACATTATTCTGAAGTTTTATAGGATTTACATAGACGAGCTTGGCGGGTGGTAGCAACAGCTCAACAGCTCAACTTTTTGTTTCCGTTAAATTGATTTGGATCATGCCTACTAGACAGTACTACCACCAACCGCAAACCGTTGACGAAAAATACTGTGCTATTGCTTTTATAATTTTATGTATGCACATGTTACTGATTGCAAATTACAACCATTCTTGTTTATAGGTTTCGAGATCGAAGGTTCGTAGCATTTTCAATGGTGAGCATATGGATCCTTGCCAGTTTGGTGGCTGCTCCAACAGTGTGGGCACGACAGTGGAATGAAAATCCAATGACCGTGTGGACAGCCGCCCATCAGACTGCAACAATGATGGAGCTTGACGTAAGCCAAGCACCCAATTATTATTGAATTGTTTGTATCAGATTTGTTCACGTTTTCAATTCTAATAATTTGAGTTTGGGGCTCGACAAAAACACTGAACATTGAAATGGAAAAGACTAATTTGTTGTATGATGTCAAAAAGACAAATCATTTAGTTGTGCTTTTCGGCGGAATTTCAATTAATGGAGTTGTTTCGATGAATTTATCTAGAAAACCAACTCTTCAGACTGGGAGCAATGGAGTCAAGGCGGTGTTTGTGTGGAACGGTGGACCAATATGGGAATTCAAGTGGCATATGCAGCCACATACCTTGGGACAGCCTTCGTGTCACCAGCTTTAATTGTCGCAGCGTGTCATGCATCGGTAAGTCATAAACTGACGGCGCAACTTCAAGTGCTGTCTAGCGGAGCAGCATCCGGGGATAGATTAGCAAGTCGACCGCGACCCAAACAAGTCATCATAGTGGCTAGGGACCCTTCAAACAACATCATACCGAATCCGTTGAATCCGCAACAAGGAGTAATGGGAACAACTGGCTCTCCTCAGTCGGGAGAAGTGGGAATTATAAAACCCAACGGATCTGCTACCTCACTTGATGCTTCCAATAGCAATACAAACAACAATGCAAACAATAACGGCGGTAATGGTGCTGCCACCACGTTCCCAGCAAAGAATACATTGGCTGTTTGTGGGAATGGTGGGGGAGGGAGTGGATCCGCTACCAGTACTCCTGCCTCTGGAATTATGGACCATCCAAGACCATCATGTAAACTAGTCCCTTGTGATCCGAATTCTGATGATGATGACGTTTACATCCGTATGCAAATAGAGGTAACATACAATCCACTTTGAGTGTGACAAGCATATAAATGTTCGTCTTCATAATCAACATTTTCATAGCTTTATTTCACTTTTTATGGCCTGCTTCTTTAAACGCGTATTACATTCATAATTACGAGCATTTTTCTCTGTAATAAATCTTTTACCTTAACGTCATGCATTTAGCAAATTTTATTTGCACTGGTGAAAGCATAAGTCCTCACTATTACTTTTACTTATTCACGCGTGCATGAATTGTGTATGCTTCGCTTGTATAATGTGTTATGCAAACAGTGGGGGAGAAAGAGCACAGATGCTTTCCCCGTAATTTACAAAGGAACGACAATAAACAGAAAATAAGTAAGTTCATGTAAGTACCTTACATTTTTTCAGCAACCCACAATTTTGCATATAGGTAGCTTATTCCCATCAGACTTGCTTGAGAGTGCTTTGAAAATATAACACATTGTATGATCATTATTTAAAAGCTCTGGGTAGCTTTCTCCACAATTTTTGTGCCTTTCCCTTCTTTATACCCATTTCACTGTTAGAGACCACTTGTGAATATGCGAAATGTGAGCAGAGAGAAAAAAAATGTTCAAGGATCCGATTTAACAGCCTTTCCTCCTCTTCTTCTCAGAAGTGTCCATTGTTTGGTAACAAGTATTATAACTAGCACCAAATGCAAGCTCTTGAGTGTGATACTGGCTATGAGGAAAATTGTGTATATTTCCCTAATGTTTTCAACACAATAAAGCCAGAGTACTTATTTACGTGCTTTTCAAGTACTTTTCAATCTGTTTACTTTTAGAATTTCTCTTTTAAGTGTTGTGTGTTCGTTTGAAATGAATGCACTTTGGAATAAACAAAAATATTCGATGAACAGCCAAAAATCGAAAAGCACTGTTTTTAGCTTTATTATTTCTTACTGTCTTTCAATAAAAACCTGAAAAACAATTGTAAACTGTGAGATTGAAATAAGATGTTGAGCAAAATTTCCATTTCTTTGTGGTAAACAATGTTTGATATGATAAATGGTCAATGTGGGATCGTATTTTGTAGACAATTCTCCATCTAGAGTGTGTCATTTTGCCCTCAAGTCAGTGGAGAACAATCTCATATTTGCATTGTAGACAGATACGTGAACAATGACAAAAGGAAATTTACTCAACGCTCAGACCATTTCACATTGTGCATATCGGATCACTAGCTCAATTTACCTTTCCATCGAGGTATTTCTTTCCCTCATTCCTGGCGAAACTCAATAAAAAGAGCTTCAAGAAATGAATAGATATTTGATAAGGTTGCCGCTCTTTTTCTTTCTTCCAGCCCTTCTTCCACTGAATAAGCCACTATCACACAAAATGAATCTTTATACAGTGCATCATATCCTTTCAGCACGATCAGTTAGATCTTCAAGTAAAAAGTGTACCTAGCTCTAGATTTCGTGAGTGATGAATGCAATAAAATTTCCCGTTCTTACGAGGAAAGGAGAAATCTCAAGAAGGAAAAAGGTCTCATCACCACTACTACGGACTGTCGGCCACGTTTTTGTGGTGATGACAAGGAATCTTTTGTGTGTTCCCGGCACTATAACATTGTATAAGGCTCCTACTGTCTAATAACCCAATAATAAAGAAATAAAATATAGACTATGCTTTTACTTTCCATACACACAGGTTTCCCTCCTGCAACTTTCAATCACTTTTATCAACAAAGTGATGCTGCAGTTTAAAAATTCTATCACAGTATTTTTTCTGGTTCTATTTTGCGTTACTTACGAACTCCATTTCTTAACATTGGCACATATTCCATTTGTATGGGAATTAGATATTGTAAACGCCAGACGCCAGAGGGGAACCTGCAACTACACTTTTCCCATGAAACCATCAAATTACGTTGCGATAATGTGGCATGTTGAAGATAAGACTTTGATCATGAATACTATTAGGGGAAATAGGTGTGCATACAAACGAAAACACGTCACGCCTTTCCTTTCACCGGGCATGAAAGAAAACAAGGTAATAGAAGGCCTAAAAACATCATTCCAAATGTGTAGTGTGTGTAGTTGCTCATAAGTGCTTTTGAGCTTGCAGGGGAAAGTTGATGGAAAGTAATTATAACGATTCTTTTAATTTATTTTTTTGAATTATGCTTCATGTAAAGAAGAGAATTTTGGTTGAAACATGCTTAAATGAGTACACCTACATTTTGTTTGTGTGCGAAAAACGTTAAACAGTTCAAGGAAATAACGTCAGTGGATCTCAATGAAAGCAATGGTAAACAAGGAGGGAGGAGGACGTCAAAAGGATTTGATTTCACTGCTTTCTTTCTTCTTGGTTATAAGGAGAAAACTAGTTGCAAATGCTTGGCATGGAGAAAATGGCACGATTCTGTATTTTTCACTTCACATTGTGGTGGATACTTCGTTAGAGCTACGTATAAATAAACAAATTAATCTACTGGAAATGTAGGCACACGTTATTTATCCCATTTGTATTCTACTTAAAAGCTTCAGGAAATACTTTTTCTACTGTATCTATCCATCCATCATGCGGTTTCACATTAAAACCTGATTGAGGTATTTTATTATATTGAAACGTATAGGTATACGGGAAACTTTTGCGGAAAATAGTTGGAAAACTTTCTCTTGTGGTTTACCACACACCACTACACGGTCTTACTCTTGTGTAATGTAAAAGCTAGCCAAGAGTAAATGTTGGATTTCCCTTATTCATACATGCTTGCACACGTTTATTTATTTATTTTAAAGTATCACGCTTGATTATTTAACAGCTTGTTTAATTTATTAAGAGCACCCCCAAAATTTTCAACTTTGGTGCCTCCACATATCATTTAAGCAGTTTGCTTACATCCTGAAGCCATATAGTTTCATTTCATCATCATGTAAATTATGACGTGTGGTGGTTTTAAGCTTTCTTTCCTACGTATACTGCCTCCAGAAAGTAAATAATTCTGACACGGGTGGATTTTGAATCAACTTATCTTCTTTTTAAAACTTCAACTTTTAATTTTTCAGATGTTTATCATATTTTGAGTCAGCTTGGCATTTTTTAAGTGCAGACTTTCACCGTAACTTGCTGACGTTAAAAAATAAATCTTAATATGGACAACGAAGGAACACTTCATGTTTAATTTTTAGAGTATCTCTTTCCTTGCCAAGTCTCTTAACAAGTTCTAATTAATTGTTCCGTTCTAATGATTTATCTACTTAAGTCAGTGGTGAAATCTCCTCCCAAGGGGGATTATACGCTTACTTAAACAAGAACATGGGCGTAGGAAAGGTTTCAGAAAAATTCCCTTTCTTTCCCTTTCTCTAATGATAGATATACTAATCTTTTATAGATGCTATAACAGGAAGCAATTATTGCCACCGAAGAACAATAAAAGTGATTGCGTTGAGTAATGAAAATCCAACACAATAAGGCTATAGCCAACTGGTCTTATGTATATACTGTATATAGATTGCGTCTAATTAGTAATTTAATCTATTATACCCTTATAACAGTTCTCGATCTCCTCAGAATTCTCTTTCTAACATTTTAAACTATTTCATATGTGGTCACCGAGAGATTTAAACTTATTACTTACTTAAACCCAAGCTATTTATGCGTTGACTTTATGTTATCAACCTGTAATACATACAGTGCGGCATGTTGTAACGTTGTACGCGTATAAATTGAGAAAGTGGTAGTGAAACAACGAACGCATTGTAATGAACTTTCTCCTTTGAGAATCCTTTTTCTTAGCACTTTGTGTGTTCTATCATGTTGCAATTTCGCTTTTAGATGGCTTTATTTATGTCCTATTACAAGTTATTGCACATTTATGAGCAATCATCAACCTACTTACTTCCTTGCCTTTATACTGGTTTTTCTTTCTTGCTACTCTTTTTTCTATATACAATGGACGACGGTGAAAACAACAGGCTGATTTGGAATCATTCCGCCAGCTGTCACAACTCCAGCACAGTCATAATAATGCGAGCCAAGGCAGCTACCGAGGTGTAAAATCATTGGCGACACCCCGATCCGGGAAGCTTTCCAATGCAAGTGTCAATGGCGGAGGTGGCAGTCATAAAAATAGCACACTACGTGCGGCAAGACGTGAGACATCCATTATACGGGCTCACAGGAAGCTCCGTAAAAAGCTTGCATCTTCTTCGGCGACCCATCATCATGGACTCAGTCTTGGCAAAGCCCCACCACCACTCCTCCCAACCTACTCATCACAGTCCTTTCGCAGTCGACGACGGGCTGCCAATCTGCTCGCTGCGTTGGCTGGTGTTTTTGTCTTCTGCTGGGCTCCTTATGTTGCCTGTGCACTCTGGGAAATGTTCGTCACGGAGAAATCGTAAGTTTACTTATTTGCACAATGCTCTCCAAAACTCCGTTCCTTTTCTTTAGTTTTTTCTCTCTGTTGTTCTTCCTCAATAATAAAAGTAGCATGACGATGATGACAAACGCTATACTGGATTATTCAGAAGAAGTAGGGCTTTCGCCAACACTCACCCTCACAAACACAGCATGGATTCGCATAAAGACACAGTTTATTTATACAACAGAGACAATAAAAAATTCTATGTGTGTGTGTACACTTCAGCTAGGACAAAGCGCAATTTCCAATACACACACAGACAAGACAGGGACGTAAAACAGGAAATGTGATGAAGGAGCTATTTTGTCTGTTTTTATGGTTTTGTTAAGGGAAAGGAAGCATATAACCATGAACGAATGAATCTTTTTGATGGCTTTCTTGGTCATGACTCCTAATGCAAGCGATGAGTTCATGTTGAGTTAGTTAAAAAAGAGGCCTAAAAATAATGCTGCTTCCTGACTTGAAGGAAAGATATTTATTGTATATTTTATTCTTCTTCTTTTTGTGCACACGGAGTACGGAGACTGCATGTTGGAGAAAAAGTTATGTTTCCCATGTAGTAAGTTTGAAGGATTGGGAAAAGAAAAAAACATGAGATGTATATCCTTCCCTGTTGTTGAATACTGCATTAGTTGAATCCATACTAGGTATCCAATTTTAGAAAGCGTTCGTAATACAGGAAGGGTGTCGGCAAATGAAGAATAGAAACCAAAAAGGTCATAAAGCTGAGCACATTTTTGCGGAAAGAATTTCTCACAGAGAAACCATGTTAATGAATAAATACATATAAAAGGGTGTACTCAATTCTCAGAATTTAATTTTAAATTTTGGTATTCCTTTTCTCCCATCCCACCACTGTCGTGCACCGTCATTTTAATCATTACAGGTAGTATTTATTCCGCATATGTGCACATAACGGAGGAAATGAAACATGATTGCATAATGCAAAATCATTCATTGTTCGTCCTTTACTTCATTGGTGAAAGTTTACAAAACTTTCGATTTTTTAATCATGAAAATGTTTTCTGTCTGAAAACACCCCTTTGATGTGATTTTCAGATAGAATTTAATTGGGTTACTGTTTATTATGCAGATCAAAGTCACAAGCATGTAAAACTCTGCCAGTTCAAAATGCTTTTAGAAGTGTTATGAAAGCGTTGAAAGGTTTGTTTTTTTCGAGGGTAATGAGCTACCAAGAAAACTTTTGGATATTATAATCTGCAAAATTTAACTTTATCTCACAGTGAATAAATAACAGAACCCGTTTTTTGAAGCTCCACTTAAATTTAATTAATTGAAACATTGTTGAAATTCTTTAATTACATTTATAGGCGATGTGATTAAAAACTGCATGTATGATTTCAGTTTTAAATAATGCAACATTCCAATCGCTTCGTTTGCTAACTTTTCACAATGCCCCGTGAATTGTTGGCTTATAACCTAAACTTATGAAATAAATTACAAATCCATTATACAATAAGATACCAAAACTACCGAATTTGCACTTTGCACTATTGCACAAGATCCTCCTACAACGGCATTCTGTCTCTGTGTCCACCCAGACCGTCACCGCAACAAGGGTTAGCCCACTTTGTCTATTGTGTGTGGTCTGGTCCAAAATTTGTTCTCTTAACTTTTGAAACGCAGTCTCTAGTCTCTACTAACAATATATAGTTATAATTGGAGAAAAGGAAGCACTGAACTAACTCAGTTTTCATGGTCAGTTGGAACACGTGTGTGTGGAGCACATTTAATTTTCAACTTTTTAGAACTAAAAATCGATATTACAATGCATTTCAGTGAGGAAACTTTACAATGCAGATGTAAAACTCTACAGAGAAAATGAAAGTCACTTTAGTGAAACGTGGAGGGGAGTTTCATCGTCTGTCTCTGGTAGTACAGAAGATCGTAAAATGTTTATGAATCATTAAACTTTTCGTGTAGCGTAAAATGCATTCTTGCATCGCTTGTTACCCGTTATGTGCTCCATGCTTATTAAAGAAAACTACTTAAAACCAGTAATAACCGCTCAGCATTTTTGCAGTTTACACTTATCTCTTACATAAACAAATGCTGCAATTGCAAAGAGAAAGCTGAATAAAGAAAGCATAACATCAATTATGTAGAGGCCATTTGTAAAAATCATTGTTAATACCAGTCATCAAACTTTTTTCAGACTCGTCCGACTGTTGATTCCATTCGCCCTGTTTTTGGGTCATGCACACTCCGCCATCAACCCTGTAGTCTCCTGGCGTCTCAATCGATCTGCGTTCGTCCGCTTTCAAAGACACACATTTCTTTCATTTCTTCCCAACTGGAATTTCCTTCGCTCGTGTCGTACCTGTACAGCGACTTGCTGTGGTTGTTGTGTTTACTCATTAAGGAACCCATGCTCTAACTGTTGTCCACGATCAGCTTTCACCGGCTCCACCAGTGGAGGATCATCAAATCATGGAGGAATTCGCGGAGGAGGAACGATCTATCTCCAGCATCAATACCAGCAGCGTGCGACGACTGCACCAACAGCAGGGACTGGAAGCTCTCGTTTCCTCACCGTTCCAAATCATTTAACCGTGCCAAATCCCCATCATAGACCTGGTGTCTACCCGCAACGCCATCAAAATTACCCTACACATGATTCCAGTGACGGGTCTTGCAACTGTTTCAGGAGAACTGGAGATTATCCTGGCGGAAGAAATCCCCATCATGACGATGAGGAAGGGATTCCTTGTTGCTGTTGCTTTTGTCCTGCTGGTGGCCCTTTTGGAAGGCGATCAAGCTCTCCAGACCCATGGAACTGGAATAATTCGTCAACAAATGAGGCTGCACTTGGCGCATTTCACCCGAGATATCTTAACAGACTTCCTGTGCCACAGCCTGACCAAATTTCAAAATGTCATACTTCACATTTTCTGCGATAATATTCATTAGCTACTACTCTAAGGAATATATATAGTTTCTCTTGTGTGCTTAAAATACTCATTCCATAATGATTTTGTTGGATTATTAGCGAAGGAGCTTCTAGCTAAGCTGCTTTAGTTATAGTTTAGAATCTGTGTAATTTAAAATATAGATTAAATAATGTAACTGCGCATATTATACATATTATAGGATACAATTAAGCTAAGCATCGACAAGAGTTGAACATAGTTTTTGATGAACATGTGAACAAGTAACAAGTGGGAAACAGTACCCTTACAACAGTATTTTTATCATAAAATATTATCTGTAAACTGTACCAATATATTTGAATTAGAGTATAGTTGATAGTTACTTCCAATAACATTTTCTATTTAATAATCAAATCGGTAATAATAAGTTATAAACCTTTTAGGCATGTAACAGCCAAAATGATTTGAAATCATCTAGAATCTGTCCATTAAAAGTTAGCCAAAAAAATTGAAGTGTGACAACCAACAATATTGAGTTCAATTTATTATGCTTCTAGTAGTCATAATTTAACAATGAGTATAGTCATTATTAACATTACTATATTAATTATGCTAATGAATAGAATAGAACTAATAATAAATTATGAGCCGTTTCTGTATGAGCTGCAAAATACGAAAAATTTGCACTACCCTTGTGTGATACGCGACTGCATCAATTTGAAATAAATAACTTTTATTGAAAAGCGAAAAGATGAAAAGCTGTATTGACGTGTAATAATGCATGTGTGTATTATGTAAAGATTTTCGTTTATCAAGTGACTATAACTGTAGATTAAACTAGGTTGTTATATAATGTTTGTTAGTTTTCTGTACGTTAAATACATAGACAATGGGATTATATACATCGTTAGTTTTGGCAATCCAAATAATAATAATGTGAACAATTTTGTTTGATTTTGCTGCGTAGAATCAGTCAAATTATGTGATTTACGAGGCATAAAATAAAAATTTGTAGTTTTAGATTTATTGGAAAGTAAAAGTGGCTGGACCACAAATTAAAGAGATAAAAAAATGCATACATTTCCTTTTCTAAAAATCCTCCTTATCTCCTTCCAGTTTATTCCTTTTCCATGCTTTCCAAAACCATTCTGCACAAATCGTTTGATATACTTTCAAGGAAATCCCGATGCCTAAGGCCTTCCACCCATTCTTTTGGCAAACCAGATTTTCCCAGTCGACATCCAAGAACAGCTCCAGCAGCTGCACAGTTTGTATCAGCATCCCCCGTTTCCAGTAACAGCTCGGTAATGAGATGCTCAAAGAATTCGGCAGACGTCATTTCCTCAGGTTTCTTTCTCGTTCCAAGATACATGGCAGCCCCTAGACATTTGAATGCGTAGCCAATTTTTCCACGTTCATCTAATTTTAAAGTTGATAAGGAGTCTGGAAAGCTGTGCAGATAGAGCTCCTCCACCCACTTTGGCAAAGTCGACGCTTTCACCTCAACAGCATTCTCACTTTCTTCGGAAGGACACAATGTGTTTTCCGCAACCAGAAACTTGTATTTATCCACAACATCTCTACACAGTTTCATCATATCGTCATCCGGCCCAAAATCATCCATGGACTTCACGTTTGGTCGAATAGGAGCTGGGTTTTCAAATCTATGAAGGTCAACTGGCTTGTGCTGAGGAATTTGAAAATCTGCTTCAAAAATGGGATTCATAGGCTTTGAAACCAGATAAGCAGCGGTCCGCCGTATCTGTCGAAGTATTCTGCTCTGTATTGAGCTATTTAATGGCTTTGCTGACGGCATGGGGAAATGTGAGAATTTTTCTAAATATATCGCATCTTCAGTGGAACCCATTTGAATCATCTCTGTGAAATATTCCCTGTCACTGACACAGTCTCCTTCTAATGAATCCCTTTTATTTGCTATAGACCCCCGTAAAAGTCTTGAGATTACAACGCTGACTATTACCGCACTTGTCACCGATCTGTCAATTACATGCATTCGAATACTGAGTAAATACCACAAAAGTGAAAATTGTGCTCATTTGTTTGCTTTGGTGTAGGATACACATAAACTAATACATTAATACATTACCTGGGGTCCGCGTGAGTCACCTTCGCTGCCATCATTGAGTTTTCAACTACTTTTCTTTCATCCCAAAAGAATGGTGCTCCAAGTACACCAGTACGCATTAGAGCTCCATTAGCAGCCAGATCTCTTCCATTCTTGTTCCAAACATCATAAGCGGCCCGAAGTGGATTTGACATTAGGTCTTTATGGGCACAGGTGCTTCCAACCGTGAAACCTATCCCATTTGGTAGTTTATCTTGTAATTCGGGAAGGCCGATACGACACCATTCTCGGATGCGATAAGCAAGGTGTACAGGATTTAGCACACCACTATCAGCCAGTAGACATTGTAAAATCAGGAGCAACTGATCTATATATAAAACAGCAATTCTATACCATCTAACTAGTGCTGAGACATTTGACAATTCTGCTTTTATTCTAATCATACCTGTATCATCAGTGAAGTCATTGTCGAACCACCCACTTCGACACGCGTCTCGCCAGAATTCATGTCTGTGAGCATGTAAAAAAAAAGGACTTGAACGTGATTCTTACTTCCCATTGCAAAAAGTGATATTATGTATTCACCTACCCGTCTGCGGTCCCGAACTTTATTGGGCCATTTCCATACAGAATTCTAGCTTGTTCCTTACGCATGAATTCTGTGGCAAGACCCAACCCATCTCCAATAGCAGCACCTGCAAATCACACCACTGTTTTGAAATCTAATAATTACCTGACGCTGTCTCATGCCTCACCAAAGTCTCTTTCAGTTCCTAAAAATAATTTATTTTTGGAACCATTCTTACCATATATGATGCCCTTTATTTTATCACACAGCTCATCCTCTTTGAGGCTAGTTTTTGCCAGTCGATCCATTTTGGACACAATAGAAAGAATGTAAACTAAGAATTTTGTATTTTTATTTTAACTTGGAATTTGACAACACATTTAAAACAACATTGACCACTAACAAGAACGTCAGTAACACAGAGTAATCTGAACAAAAACTAATCACCAACTGTCACCTTTGCAAATTGGTATACATCATTTTATACTTTTCATGAATTCCCATCTTTTAATGCAAACAAAAGTACGTACAATAATAACAGTAAATAGTAAGTCGCATGTAAGGTGCAATAGATAATGAAAACGTTACGCTGCGATATACAAAGCGTCGGAAGTTTATCTCTGCAATGAAATAGCATGAATGGATGCATGAGTCATTTTGTTTTCATGAGACACATTGTGCTACGCTGAACGCTGCTGCGCTTACGTGTATTTCGCAAAGAGAGAGAGCAGCGAATACAATTACAGAGAGACAATGCAAAATGCAATGCCGCGTTGGTGTACGTGGACTAACATTCTTCATCGACACTCTACCTGAATATATAAGACTACACGCAGTACTCACTATTCAGTTCAGACTGATGCAACAGTTTTGAATTTTTACTATGTATTTTGATTCCGTTTTATGAGTAGCCCGTAAACCAAGTCACTTTCTGAATTCAAAGAATCGACGTGTGCATACTATGAAATTCATACAAGAACCACGAAAAATCATTTATGTGTTAACCCAAAAATTACTCGTATTAAGCATATTGTTCCAAATTATATTTCAAATGATGCATGTCCATAATTAATAAACTTCCGAGCTTTATTATCTAAGTTGTTTGCTAACATTTAGAAATAAATGATTGCCTAAAACAAAACAATCGCATTATTTTTGTGGTCATTGGTGCATGGTGCATGTATCCTTATTCCTCATTCTTATAAATCCATACCAATTGGTAAGTGTGAAAACGGAAAAGTTTGATCAATAATTCCCGTGAAGATCTGTCAATCGCAGGTGTGTAAAATTGCTTTACAGCATAACCACAACGCGTCGCCATATTTTATGACTACATTTCCCAACAACAAACAACTATTATTGAAATAAATTTCCAGAAAAGTCCAAATATAGTTTACCTTGCAGTTTACAATCACAATGGCAAGACAGGAAATCAAATCAAATAGTAGTGAAAGTAAAAGCAATGCCAAAATTAAAGAAACCTTGGATTTTTTGTTGCACGCGTATCGTGCCAAACTTGCTGTAGATAACCCATCTGAAAATTGCCCCTTTGACTTTACCGAATTCCTGGAAAACTGGAAGGACAAATATGGAGATTGGAATGAATTGAAAGGAGCAATAACAAGGGATTTAGAACCATTAGCCAATGAAGGTCTCTTTGATTCTATCCTTCCATATCTTACAGCCTCTCTCAATCAGTCTGGAGGAAATAAAGAGCACATCAAAAAGCCACTTGTTTCATCTTTCACCACCAAAGATTTCACTGGCATTCCTGTTATATCTGCGGAGCTCACGCCACTCTGTTGTCCAACTGGAGAATCTACTTCTGGATGGAGTTCCAATGACGGAAACGGAAGACGAATCTCTGGTTCTGCTGTCAACGCCAATAAGGAAAGCAAACAGTCAAGAAAGCACGGGGCGACTGCAGACCTAGATGATAATGAGTTTGATCCAGAAATTATCATTCATGTTTGCGATGAAGCTAAAGGCTTTAAGAAGGATTTTTATTGCTATCAATCAATCCTTGTGAAGGAAATGGGGTATTTTACGAAAGTAACAGTAAAAGGGCAGCGCCTTCGTGACATGGATATATCTGTTCACTGCGACATTTCTGTGTTTGAATGGTTGATCAAATGGGTGAAAAGTCGAAATGGGGGATATGAGCAACCACCAGTACTCGGTTAGTTAAAACGATCCTTTGATTTCCCTCATGTATTAATTCATTAATGAACATAGAGTTTCGCTTTATTCTTTACAGATAGCGTAAATGTAATTGGACTCATGGTCTCGGCAGACTTTCTTCAGATGAATAATCTTGTGGAGGAGTGCCTTCAATATACGGCAGATAATATCGGTCAGATTATAAACCATTCGCCAAACCTTGGTTGCTTGAACGAATCTTTGACAAACAGGATACTCCACTTTTTCAACAACTTTGAACTGGAAACGCGAATAAACCATATAGACAAGTCGGACAGAATTACGTCTAGACTGTACACACAACTAATTATGGCCTTGAATGATCCTGAGCCGGATGAAAATTTGGGGCATTATGCTTCAACTGCTTCTCTTTTCCGGTGTAATATTTGCAGTCAGCTATTAATCAATAATGTAGCATCCAAGGTTCCATGTTGTACAGTGAAATGTGACTGCAGAGGAAGGGTATACGCGTGCCACATGCGTGACCCCAACTGGACGTTGAGTCAGTTTATTAGAGATCTTAAGAAGGAACTCAAATTATGGAAAAAGGTTTACTGGAGGTAAGCTGCATTCTGTATATTTAAAATGAAGATATTTCCGTAAGATTTTAATTAATTCTTTTTCAGACTTTGGTCCATCGTCCACTTCTTTTGCTGCTCACATTGCCAGCAATATTTCTCTGCAAATGACTTCTCTTCGTGTCGTTTTCACCCAGCACCAACAGCAGCCTCTGTGGTTATTGTCTCAAAGATTCCTGGAGATATAGATGAGAACTCTGCAACTTCCTTCAATAGAGGCGAGGGGCTACAACATCATGGAAGAGTCTCGTCGGCACGGCGTAGTGTCCAGTTACGAAAAGACATTGATACAGCAAATCACGAAGGTTCATCTGATACCATCATTTGTCCATACGGAATTTATCCTTGCTGCAAACAACCGAGCTATCAGTTTTGTCCTTTCCCAAGTTCCACAGTAAGTACGAAAATAAGGGGTTAAGTGAGAATAACGGATAATTCCAATTCCAAATTAGCCACTTTTGTATTTTTTTTTTAATTATAGGGCTGTGAGTTCAAGGATCATGTATTAAGCCAGTACCCTGAAGACGATCCAGTGCTGAAACTTATAAATTCCCTCAAAGATTTAATCGTGGTCACTCCATCCCAATCAGATAAGAGTGTGCTGGACTGGGCAGCATTAATTGAGCTAACCCCTCAAAAACTCCCTTCATCTTCTTCCACTGCTAATGTAATCAGTCAACGAGTGACAGCTTCATCGCTTTATGGATTTGGAAATGCTTTGGCGAGCCAGCGCCGATTGCTATTCAATATGGAATCAAGTTCAACAGAATCGAATTCTCTCAGTGACAATGAGGACTTATTGCCAAAAACTGATGAGAACATTTTCTTAAATCAAAGATATTCCAGCGTTTCTGACTTTTGGAGCTGGAATCCAGAGTATACCACCAGATACAATCAAGACATGCAACGAGAACGGGAGGAGAAATTAATGGCGGATCTGGAAATACTGATGGCGCAAAGAGTGGCGATTGACTCTGCTGGACATGCAGGATTTCCCAGTACCATTCGTCTGGGATATCTGAACAGAAGGACTCAAAAGGTAGCTTCCAACATTTATGATTTTATATATGAAATAATTAAAGTAAATATTTATAGAACAATGGAGGGTCCTTCCTGAAACTAGAGGAAAAATGGAAAGAGGAGCTCCAGCTAAGCGGACCAAAATCAGCAAAACTTTCATCAAAAGTTTCAAAAATGTGACCGGATAAGTACAAAAACCGTGAGTATACAATCAAGATCAACACATTTATTCAAGCAAATAAATGACAACTTCATTCAGCATAAACATAAAGCTATCACAGGACAGGGAATGTGAACCAAAGAAATAAAGTATGCGATTGGAAAAGTCCAGTTTTCGTAATAACAAAAATTCATGTACGTAGAATCGCTTAGCTTTCAATAAAAATTTGTTTTGAATATGAACGCGTTTTTACTAGTAAATACGACGATGACAGTGATATATTATTCATTAACTACTACAGCGAATAAATATTTTCTATTAGTCTTCATCCGACGATAGTCCTTCGATCTCAGAGTCGTTCCCACCAATCGACTTCCAAAAGGCTATGGCCATTTGTTCAGCATAAACTCTTCGCTGGTCTGGGGACAGACTTTGTGCTTTCAGTTTCATTTCATTTAAGTTTTGAAATAAACCTTCAAAAGTCTCTTCTGACATTGAGTCCATAGCTTCTAATACAGCATCGATTCTTTCGTCTCGAGTTGGAGCTGAGGCTGTGCTCGTAGCTTCACTAAACACTGATTGCTGAGGGCTAACAGTATCACTCGATGCGGAAGTAGATTGACTAACATTGGTAATTATAGGTGAAATACTAGCCATTGGAACACCACTGCTACCAGATATATTTTCATCTTCTGGTGTAGGCATATCATTAACTACAGCACCTATTTCAGTTTGCATAGACTCATCCTCCTCCTCCTCCTGATTATGTAGTAAAGTAGGACTAACGATGGCGATATTACTGCTGCTGCTTTCACGGTCAGGAGATTGTTGAATTGGTTTGACAGCGGCGACCAGCTTGCTAGTTCTGGTACCGATTGGGTGTTCTGGAAGATGCTCCAGGCTTCTGTTGTCAGGAAAGGAATCAGACAGACGATTGTCGGTGTAAGCAGAATTGGCGGCATTACTTGTATTCATTGGTCGACATACACCGTCTACACCATTGGAAAACGCACGAAACGGTGTAACTCTTGCTGTTGACTCTGTTGGAAATTTAAAGGTTATACAATTAGTAAGCTATATGTAATATTTGTTTTAAATCAGTTTGTCTCGATTAAAGTACCTTTCAAGACCATATTAGGCCAAAGGTGGGCTCCAAGTGCTTGTATGACACGCTTCATTCCAACGCTTTCAGGAAAATCGTCTTCCACGTCTGAATCACATTCAGTTTCCGGATTCAACTCAACCAACTCAAATCCGTTGTTAACACACCATGTTTGAGCTAAATCAGAATGAAAGGTAAGGTATAGGTCAAGTCTCAATGTTTCTGCTGAATATTTTTAAAATTATGATGCACATTACATACCTTCAATTTTTGTTGTCCCTTCTGCTCTTGGTCCTTGAAAACATTCAGGGCAACATCTATCACACAACAAAATTCTTACGTCGGCTTCTAGTTCCTTAGTAAATGTTAACCATTGTTCTGCTATTGATAAACCATTGATCTAAAAAATAAAATGAATTTCATAATTTAAAATGCCAATAAAGTTTTATTTTTCAAAATATATAATTTCGATAGTTAAAACTGAGATTTACCGAGGCACTGTCAAAGCATAAAATAACTGCGTTCACACTGTCAGCAAAAGTTTGATTCCCTATTGTTTTCCGATCCATCGCACAGACATGAACATCGGCTTCATAGTACTTGGTTTTTATATGCCATGGATAGCTTCTGATGCCTTCTATTAGACAAAGCGGTTCTGGAAGGTCATCAGTTTCCAAAATTCCTGAAATTAAAAATAAACGTTTATTATACTTTCTCTAGCTTCAAACTGAACCCAAGCTAATAACTTATTTCTCATACTGAGCATATATAGTGGCCAACCAAAAGAATCAATACCTTTCACAATCTCGTCCACCTTGATCGTGTCACAGGAACTTGCAATGACAACACACGGCTCCATGATGTTGTCTCTGTGATTAGCTCACTGAATCAATGACTAACTTCCGTTTCTACTTAACCTTCCTACTTACGTCGACTTTTTTATAGCAAAAACTAACAACAAAACTCTATTTTACAGTTGTTAGCTTGCAACAATCATTAAAAAATCTAAACATAATTACGATTTATACAATTAACGATATATTAAACTTTAGGATAAAACACTCTAAAACCTCAGCAGAAAACCAAGCATCCGAGATCTATTTCAACTATACATTATAAATTAATTATTAATAAGAGAAAACTGTCAATCAACACTATAGACAAAACCGTCACTTAAACAATCGCAGTAATACTTATCATTGAGCAGTTGCTCTTAAAAATACACACAAGTTCTCATCACATAACCACCATGCAAATTGTTCAACTGTTGATTATGTACACTAAAAAAATTTAAATACAAGTTATTATAAGACTGAAATTAATAGCAAGTGCACTAAATGTTGAATATGTTCAGAGAAATCAACAATAACAAGACGACAGGTGCATTATGAGTGCATGTAAGAAAAAATGTTAGATACACAATTCCGCATGTATTAACGGTTCACATCGCATAACATGCAGAAGAGCAGTTAAAAAACAGCCCAACAACAACTATTCATCGTAAAAAGAAGTGAAGTGGATTTCTATTTTGCTGATCTGTCTTCTCTGTGCATGTATTCGCGGTGGGTGTCCGATGAACTCAGCTGGGCAAGCAAAGATAAAAAATCATATGGTTCTGTTTTTTAATGCACACGGCATACATCACTGCACTGGTGTGGGTGGCAAACTTGGTGCAATCCACGGGTATGGACACGTTCGAAAGTTAATTGGTGACATGTTAACTTGCTAGTGGTGACATCATAGGTCGTTCAGTGATGGATGTCACAGATTCAAAGGACAAGGAGGTGGTAACTTGTGGTGACCTTCTGCCACCCATAGTAGTAGCAGAAGTTGTAGAAATGGAAGAGTTGAATTCAACTAATTTGTGTGGGACAAGGGGGGATGATCATAGTTCAAGGGAAACTGGGGATTATGGCCAGAATGTGGGAGTGCCTCATTTCCAACTGCTTTCATTTCAAACTGAATGTGCAGACATGGATCCTGTCACGAAGGAAGATGGTTTAGGTACTAATTATTGCTAATTGATAGCCCATTGCCATTGCCTTTAACATTTGATTTTTAATTAATTATGGCGTGTTATTAATCATTAATATTTTTCTTAATTTGTAAAGATACGTCACAAAAGGAAGAAAAGACTGAAATGGAATTGGGGAACCCGGAGCGCTGCTGTAACTGTAATGCTCTTTTGGAGCTGAGTATGGAGCCTCCAAAGAAGATTCAAGAGCCTGTAATCTGTGAGATCTTCCATGTAGCGTCAGAGAAAGTTACCGCAGGAGAAATTAAAATAAAGGACATGTTGAAAGTATTGTGCCACATTGAAACCAAAAATGGGGAAGCTTTAATAGACAGTGATAACTTATTAATGTGTACCAACTGTATTGATATTCTGAAAAGACTTTTCGAGCTTTACAATGAGTTTTTAACTATTTCAATAAGATATCGTTCTGTTTTGGCGGAAGCTGGTGATGGTGTGGTTGTGGTGAACTTACTGCAAAAGGGTATCAGTGTTAAAGCTACAATGGATGATTTGGTTAAAAAAGATAGTATTCAGATTAAGAGTGAAGTCTGTAAAAGTAGCAGAAGTCTATCTACTCGAAAATCCACTCCTGAAAGATCCCTAAGATCTTTAAGAAGCAAGATACAATTCCAAACGAAGAATGCGCCTTCAGATAAGGAGAAAGAAAATGAAGATTCGAGTAGCCTGAAAAGTTCACAGATAAGACTTTTGTCAAATGAAAATCAAACGATTGTTGCATCTATTAAGTTAACAGGTATTACTGCATTTTAGTGCTTAATCCGTGATTTTATTTTTTGTTCTCATCAAGATTTATTAACACTTATTTCTCTTTTCATAGATTCACCAGATTCTTCGAATACATCAAACATTAGTGATTTAGATGCCACATCGGACACTTGCAATAGATGCGGGAAACGTTTCAAGACATTTGGTGGACTCAAGGTACATTACGCCTCGCATGTGAGGGACGATAAGAAAGTATCATGCAAAGGTAACAATGAATCAGTAAATCAAGAATTTCAAAATATTTTCAATGGTAAAAAATAATGCTCATGTGAAAATTCTTTTTCTTTCTTTTTTTTTGTGTAGAGTGTGGAAAGAAGTTTAAAAAGATAGAAGCGCTGGAAATGCATGAACGAATCGACCATAAAGGCTACAAACCCCACAAATGTCCTCATGACGGATGCGAAAGAAGTTTTCGTTTGAAGGATAAGCTGAAGCTCCATATCAAAGTCATACACGAGAAAAGGTAATCGTTTGTCTTTCCACATGCGTTTTTGAAGCCAAAAATACAATAATTTAATTATGTGTGCAAATTTATGTGCAAAACTAGAAAACCTTTCCCTTGTCCAAAATGTGAGAAGTCATTCCGAACCAAATATCATTTGAAAGCTCATGATGTAGCTCAGCATGTTCAAGGCGACACCAGTATCGGATGCACCCAATGCAGACGCAAGTTTCCTACCAAGGATGCGTTAGAAATTCACATAAAAACACACACAGAAGAAAAGCGTTTCATTTGTCAGGAATGTAATAAAGGTAATTGATAATAGTTTTATGATAATTTGCACATTTATATCTAAACGTACCCTTAAACATGTATGCTATATTTTTGTCATCTATTTACTATAGGATTCAAAACATCTTCCAGACTGAAGTTGCATGCAAAGAGTCACGACGCCTTACCATCTGCAGTATGCGCTACATGCGGCAAAGCTTACAAGCATATTCGGGATCTGCGGTTGCATGAAGTCATTCACGAAGGAGAAAGTTCTTACAGATTCGCTTGTGGTGACTGTCCAAGGAAATTTTACCGAATTGACTTACTACGTGTGCATCAATCTAATGAAAAACACTTTTCACCCGAAACCATCGGTCCATGCGTTTCCAAAATAACCGAGTTTGCTACAAAGACATCCAGTCGGAAGAATAAGCAGCTAGATAAATCCAAACTCGACCGCGATGACAAAGCTCAGCTAATCGATAGTAAGGAGGATGTTTCGAGATCTAAGAAGTCTCCCAGGAAAAAACAAAAGCAACAGCCGAAAGTGAAGCCGGACTCCAGTCCCAGGGCAAAAGCTAATGACCCTTTGTACGATTGCCTGGGCTCCCCTACACTATTCCCTACTATGGTCCCTGTAGAAAGTGTAGATGACACTTCTCATGGGCTGGAAATTGTTGAGTTGACTCCAGCCTTGGCAAATGCTTCCATAATGAATCCTGTGTTCAGAAGAAACGGTCAAAATGAAATGTCTGAGCCATCATCCTACATTTTAAGTACTAAGGACCCTGTCATTACAAATTTGGCAAGCGCTACAAACATCGGTTTTAATGCGACCTTGCCTCAAACAGCTCATTTTTCGCTTTCTGGTCCGACAGCAGCAAATTTAAGCACCATTTACACAGCAAAAGATTCATCCGACCGCAGCCTTCCCTCGTTTAGCATTTCGGCAGGAGCAGAACAAATCGGCTTTGATGTTATAAACGCGTTCATAAATAATTTAAATTAACTATCGTATTCTTGTTGACCGGAATTTTGTTTATGATCACATATGTTGTTGATGCTTTGGTTTAGTGGAAAATAACGCAAAGCTAAATTATTATTTGTATTAAGTAGACATTTTGTAAAATTCGCGTTCAAAACGCATAGCTAATTGAGATTATGGTAGAGATTACTCGATAACCAGTCACCGCAAGTGAAAAAGTTGTATCTAGAATTCAAATTTCTGACTCATGGATGCGTGTGAATTATGAATAAGCTTTTTATATGGAATTAATACAATAACATGTTAGTCATACTTTGTTGCTTTCTATATTTCCGATTACTATTATGTATTACCGTATCGTAAACTTTATCGCTCATCCAAAGTTTCGTGGTTGTAATGAAACAAAAATGAAAACTATGACGTGTGTGCAGTAGTAGTATTGAACAACCAAGCACAAAATGATCGAGCAAAAATAAAATATTATTATAAAGTTAGCACGAACTAATGTAGCATATACCTACGTGCACATTATTACTGTTGTCTATCTAAACACTCATGATAGATATGTAGAAGAGCTGATGGAAAATGACACGAAGCTGATTCAGTAGACTTTTAATCAAATTTATTAAAAAAATATGCATCTGTTGACTCATCAAAAGTTATTCATCAGAATCTTCATTATTCCAGCATTCATTTTTGACAGATAATTTGCTACCGTTTGCGATTATAGGTACAAATTACATGCAAAAGTAAATGATATTAGACAAATCTCTCATTGCCCCAAGACACTACAGACAATCAGTTTTCTATTTTAATTTACGTCATATTATGTTTTAAAATCTTTGGTAGAGATTTTGAATCTTGGATTAAATATTTTGGATTCTGTGCGTGAGTAATAACGACGAATATCACTACTCGCATGTGAACCAAATTCCGGTTCCAGCGCAGCATAATGTGCCAGCTTTGCTAGCAATGGAGTAAAAATGCATTTCTCCCCTATGCCCTACATCTCATTCTGCCTTCAGTTTCTGGTGTTGTAAGCATTTATCTTCGGTGAATGCTAATTAGCCTAAATGAAGTTGAAATTTATTTGTGTAAGTGGCTACTTAACCTCTCTTGGAACAGAACATGAGATTTATTTGGCTTTACCATTTGGAACGCTTACAATTATAAAATATAAACTTTACATGCGTGCATGTGCGTGTTGGTTGACGTACCCCCAAAGAAGTCGGGATTAGGATTTTGATCATATCTAATATTTGCATGCATATCTAATAATCTGATGCTGATGCTCTACCTACACTTTATACGTTCGCTCAATATTATTCTTCGACAAAAATAACTTTATACAAATGAAAGTTGTCCATGCGTAAAATGTGGATTAAATTCGTGTTTGTTTGGGATCCAAAAAATGTTTTGAAAGTATTTCCGTGTAGAAGTTATCTGGCAATGTGTAGGTACGTGACGATTATTCTTGGAGCATCGAAGTTTCTAATTCTGTTGCATGATGTCGCAAAAACAGCGAGTTGCTTTCCTCCAAAGATTTCTTTCGTATACAATTCTGTAAGCCGTGTCTTATCTTGTAAAGAATGCATAAAACATGCGTAAATTTTTGTGTTGTCAAAAGTGGCAACTTTCTTAGCGTTCATCATTATCACAGTAATTGTTTTATCAGCAATTCCTAATTTTTTTTCGAATTCGAACACCAAATTCACAGGATGTGTTCATGCATAATTTTTGGTTTCTTTCTGATTCATGAGAGATTACAAATAATTAATGCATAGCTGAAAGTTGAATTGCCGTGCGAATTTGGACAAAAATACAAATAAATGATTATTATGAAATTGTTCTTCATTTCAAACCAACTGACTTGATCTAATGAGTACATCTACAAATTAAGATTGACAAGGATTGCATTGGCAATGACAGTTCAGTATAGTGATATGTCATAAGCATATGAGTCATTAAATCATAATGTACTTTTTTGTAGCAAACCTTTTTGTCTTTCTTTCGACTTTTGGCTAGTCAACTTTAGCAACACTGGCATACATTAAGTAAATCCTGTTATGTATTCTCTATCAGTTCAGTTGACTTGTAACTTGAATTACAAAGGTCCAACTTTATATAACGTATTTTTGCAAAAAATATTGCTGACTACTTGGAAAGCAAAGTGTAAAAGAGTATCATTACTTGGTAATAATTTTGCTGCTGAATTGTCCACAATTTTTACGTTTCAAAATTCATATTTAATGTTTGGACTAAATGATCATCCATTAGTCCATTCTAATCGGTAAGAAAATATGTAATCTGGACAAAAGACATTTTGGAGTTGGAAAAGACCCAAGTAATCTTTTAAATTATCAAGCGTTACTTGGTGCTGACACTGACTAAACATTGTGCCTGCACTGCACTTGTTGTGTATGATGAATATGACATGTGAAAACGAGAGCTTTTTGAACCGCTTTGAACTGTGAAATCCAGCAATCCAGAAAACCCTGAGCCATGATGACCAACAGAATAAAAATGTACACATCAATGTCTCCTCTTGTTCTGAACTTTTCGTTCCGCATTCAACATTCCACGGTCCATGTACAGTTTTCCAACTAGAAAGATATCATATTTAAACAATCTATGTGTATTGCATGTGTAGTAAACATGCTTAATAATTGTGAGTAATTTACACTTATATTGAGTCATTTGGAGGTTTAAAAAATCAAGCTGCATGCGAACTCGACTACAAGTGCTCTTCCAGAACGGAGAGCCGTTAAAGCATGGCCTGGTACAAACGTAGTTCTATTTTAGTGGTTACATGAAGGAAGACGAGATATTTTGTTGAATTTGTGGTATGGAGCATTGGAGTAAAAATAGAGAGAGAGAGAGACAAATCAACTGCATCATCCATAATGCCTACTCATGACAAAAAAATACAAAGAGAAACACATAAAAGTTATAATCATCCAATCCAGTATTAAAGCTTGATCATCATCCCTTGCATCCATACTTCCCCTCATTTACAAACTGTCCTTCTTCCGGTTCGCTTGATAATGTTCACTCTGACTTTGTGCTCAAGCTTGAATGACAATATTGTACAAAAAGTAGTCGAATATGATATTATTCCATGACTCGATTTTTATGCACATACAAACTCTCATTCATCGTCTGAACTGAACCGTAATTATTGTTTTTTCCTTATACTTAACATTTTACAATATGAGCTTGTGCTCTTCTACGGCCATTTCCGGCTTCAGTTTTTGCAGCAGCATTTTTATCCTGATTGAATGAACTTGCAATTCTTTGTGAAATTGAACTTTTACACAAACTACAAACTCTTCAGCTCTTCATAGTGCGGTGACTTTTGGCATTTACATAATTTCAACAAAGTGAGCGAACTGACAAGAAAAAGGGCAACTAATCACCGATTAGATAAATAGCTACTTTTAAATCGGATATAAGGATTGAAGGCAGTTAAACCGCAAATGCACAGGGTGCACTTATGTTCTCTGCTGCTAATCCACTTTGAATTTCATTAACCATGAAGTTATCCTTAATGTTAACTTATGCAGGTAAAGCTTAATCGGTTTAATTTTTACCAATTCCATAAAAATTAATTTTTAAATATTCATTTTACTTATTTGCATTTCATAGGAACATCTTTGAAAATACTCTCTACTTGGCTGCTGATAGCGTCTACATCATCATGGATTCGCTACGTTGACGCAGAATCTTATGTTCAGTACAATGAGACAAGTATTTCCTTAGGAGTTTACATGCACGAACTCTCCAGTCCTATTTTTTATGAGTCATTTATCCCCATAATTTACGAATACACTGTTCCAAAGTACAGTACACTGGACATTACGCTGCGTGACTGGAGAGACAAGTGCAAAACGGAGAATTTCGCACCTAGCTACACCTGTCCAGTATTTTTTCATTATGAAAGATTCCTCGAGAAATTTGAGGCTGAAGTGGTGCCTAGAGCTTGGGTGAAAGATGTTCCAA
>JAQIXX010000627.1:0-52250 GCA_034700605.1 Willowsia nigromaculata | reverse complement strand
AGACTGATTAAGGAAAAGTTGGAGGCTCGCTCCTCGTTCGGGATCGGAAGACACCGTTTTCACGAAAATGGCATCATTCACTCCACGTCCACGCTTAACGTGCCAAGTAACACAGATTTGGCTACAATTGTGACGAAAAATTGCCACCTGAGTACGAGTTCCAGTACAAGCATCCTGAACAATGAATGCAGTGGCAATGACGAGCATGCAAATAGTACAAAATCGGGGGAGTTTAATGGTGACAGTGGTTCCGGGAGAGAAACTCCTCCATCTCCAGTGAGAGCGCCAGCATGGTTTTGGAATGTCTCTTGTCAAAGTCGAGGTATAGAATTGGACGAAGCGGGTATTGCTTTGGAGGGTCGACTTTCAGCCAACTACAAAGACGAGACATACGGTGATCGCTACATCCAAGTGAAATGGGATGAGTGTGACGAGCGTTTCCACTTCATTGTGTGGTCTCACGAAGCCGGACGAGAATACATTTGTAAAGTGGACCTGGGTGAGGCTGACCCCGTTTGGTATGGGGATGGGAGCAAGTTAGCTATTAACAATGTCCTCACTGTTCACTCCGAGCAGAGGAGGGGGTTGCTCCGTGACCTTTACACAGTGTGTGTGGAGTTAGGGTGCTATGATAAATCCGCGTGTTTGGCCTCCGCAGAGAATGTCGTTCGTGCCAGGAATCTTGTGCATCTTTTTCAAAGGGTTGATGTAAGTACTCTTTGTTGTTTACATTAAACTCGCTTTTCAATGAATTTCCCTGTATGTATAGAGAGGTAATTACTGGCTGATTTTTTGTTGTGGGATCATCCTGCTGTCTTCGATGATAAACTACATTTGATGATGATTAAAACAGCTATTTAGAAAACCACAACGATGCCAAACCATGATCTTGAGAACCCCTTGCATTACCGGTGGCATTAGTCATCATGAACAAAGATTTCAAAGAAAATTATATGCGGCTGATGATGACATGAGTATGAGCCATGGGCAATAAAATTTGACCGTTGTGGTTTTCTGTGCGTTATTGAATGTATTTTTTTTCGATGCTCGTAAAATTAGGAATATTAATGACATGACGAGGGTATTTATCAATTCATTGCAATCACGAACGAGCTTCCTTCTTTCTAGACCCGGTCAGTAGGTTGATACAAAGCTGTTTACTATTTTGCAATAATTTAACTGTTTTAACGGCATTTGAGCCTTATTAATGAACTTGAACTATACCATGTAATTAGTTAGTTTGTAAATATAAATATCAATAACCGCAAGTTTTCCCGATAATCTCCGTGATCAACACTGATCAATTGAGATGAGTGTCTTTTTAAATGCATACCACTATTTCATCCTAATTCCTTCTTTTAAATAAAATACTAATGCTCAAATACCAAATACTTTCAAATACTTTAAATCAAATACTTTTAAATTGTGATGAAGCGTCAGCAGGTGCTAGGAGAAAAGATACATCTGACATTGGTGAGTAAGTTGTAAGTGACGAATTGAGATTCGTTTAGTTTTGGGAGTGGAGGCTGTGATTCTATAAAAAAAAATGACAAATGTGCTTATCAAACCTGGAGGCAAAATACATTATCTAAAGTATCGACGTTAATGATGTAGCCGTTGATTTACAATATTCGATTGAAAACCAAACGACCAAAGAAATAATGACTACGCTGACACAAACATGTATGGCGATTATTGTTATAAATTATGCAGCACAGGTGAAGAAAGTAAAGACATGCTTTTTGATTATGAATACAAATCATGATCCCTGAAAACCGTTTCATCGTTTTAACAAGTTTATTTTTAGTTTGTCTGTTAGTAGGAATTGGCTTTCTGTTTTTTCAAACGAAAGTCGTTAATTATGTGACATGAGTCTGACATGTATAGCCTTAAGATTCCGATGAAATAATGGTAATTTTCCACTCAAGTTTGAGATGCACGCGTGAGGACAGCTGAATTTTGAGTATTTAAACCTTAATGACAAATTGACAATCCATTCACCATACATTATATACTCACAAGAAAAACATGCAGAGACTAACAAAAATGTACAAAGTTTTGGATAATTGTTACTATTATTACATGTAAATGACTGATTTAATTATTTTTGGTTGTGGGATTGTTTGTTTGTTTGTTTTTGCTGGGCTTTTTCTTGGGACTCAATTTTGTACATGCAACTTAAAGGCGCTTGGATTTATTCAAAATGGGCGATTATGGACCAAGAAACGGATTAAAGTAAGTTTATAAATTGCATTATTGGGTCTGCTTTATTTGTATTATACTTTATTGATTTGCAAATGGGTGCTTTTTAATTTTTTAAACTATGGGTTATCTTTTCTTTGCAATTGCACGCACGGGTGCTGTGATGTATATGATGAAGTCGTAATGGTTATGATGACAAATTGGAACCACAGAGTTGCAGTGTCAGTCCTACATAATATAATGCTTGCTAACTATTGAAAACAAAGTTTCTTTCACAAATAACATTCTCTTCTATAATGAAATAAATAACAAACATACATTTTCTCTCGTTTTCACGCAAAACCATATAATTCAGTAAGTAATAACTGGGATTTATGGGATTCAAAGTCATTAAAAAACTGTACACCAACAAGAATCCGTAGGATTATCATATTTTTACCATTTTCCTGAATTGCTTGTATTCTTGATATGATAACAACTTTGTTCATTCATGCACATGTGTAGAAATTCATTAATCTTCCATCTAGAGTTTTGTCTGAGCTTACGTAGGTATCATTGCAAAGAGTGAAGACGAAATCTTTGCCATTTGAATTTGTCATAGACGACACTGCCGTTGTTTACCATTAATCTTCTCAGTCATATATGCTTTTAATGGCTTAATTACAGGTGCACATACAACATGAACGTGACAGTTACACGTACACCAAATGCACTTTGGCAAAAGTTTATAATTTTGATTAATACTCTTTGACATTTTCCATTTTCATCGTCCGGTTGAGGATATGTTTGAGTACGTTTTATTGCATGGTTTTATTACTGATTTCACTGACTGCTGGCAACATTACAATTAACGTGTGACTACACATATATAACTTTTAGATGGAAAGTGAAAATGAAACAGAAAACTACGTTTTTCAATTACTCAACTATACTATACACAATGGTTAATCTACTTTCAACTTTAGACTTGACTTAGAAATCCATTTTTACAAATTTTCCTTTGGGTAAATTTAAATTGAATAGCTAAAATGTTCTCATTTTGTTAAGTTTTAGTCATGAAATAGATTACAAGTGTTCTGAAGGACAACGTGGATCTAAACTATGTTTACGTCGTGTTCATCACAGGAAATGAATAAACAAACATTAGGATAAGCAGCAAGTTGTATAGGATGGGAAGTTTGACTTGAAGTTGAACAGATTTTTGGATTTTTAAAGCGATTTCGCTATTTTCCTTTTACTTTCATTTTTAGGCTACTTCCAAAAAGCCTGGGTTTTCTAACTCAAATTGACAGCTTAGTTTGCAAAGACGTAGTACTGCAAATCGAATATACGGCAATACGAAAGGGAAATAAATCACATTATTTGCGCATCGTAGTAAAAATTAAGAAGTACATTCCTTAAATCTTCGTTTTCGACGTAAAAAGCTTTGTGGAATGACTCGTCATATGCACGACTTTTTAAACTTAAAATGCGCTGACATTCGTTATGCTTGGCATTTCGTTTTCTCTGCAAAAAGGGAGAAAACTTGCACGACATCGCAAGTGGTAGTAACATTATGCCTGATCTAATTACTGCAGATTCAGTTCAGCAGCACCCACTGCACGCCACAAACTACTGCTATTTTTCACGATGCTCCGATTTGTAACGAGGCGAGGCGTTGATAGTTATGATGGCGTTATATTGTAGAATTGGAAAATCTGCGTAGGATGCTGTTTGTCACGATAAACGAAACAATAAAATTTTCCTGTCCTGCCACCCGCACTACTTTTGCTACTTTGTTGAATATCTATGCACAAGTAATATTAGATGTATGCGTTTATCATTTAGGTATGACTTATTCATGATTTTCTTTTTAAAACTATTTTCAGATGGACTTGACAAATGAGCTGAATGGTGCACCTAGAAAGCATGGCGAACCGACAGGTAGAGCTAGCAGTTTATCTAATTCGATATCTACGGGGGTCATTGGCTCAACATCTTCAGTGATGAGAAATAAAATGGGAGCGATTGCAAATGGAACAAGAAATCTGTCCACGTCATTCAATTTGAAGATCGAATCTGTCGAATTCCGGTTAAGAACAGAGACGGGAGCTCCAGTGGAGCCGTACTATTTATCTGTTGCTCTATACGATGTAAAGAATGGAAAGAAGATCTCGGAAGATTTTCATGCCACGGTTGACATTGAAGGAAAAGTTGTAGGGAATATTGGGGTAAGAGGAGACAGACTATGTTACAGTTTGACAGCTATGAAGACAGTCAAGAAATGGCCGACTGAATTCTAATGTCAACACATAAAATCTTCATGTTTAATTAACTTTGCAGGGACAGTTCAGAGTAAGTGAAACAAATGACCAAATATTTGCCGTTCTGCGGGTGGAGAAAACTCTACAAGCTCAAGACTGGGACGTATACCTTCGAAGTCATCCTGACGGGAAAACGGGATCGAGAATTTCAAAAAGCATTACGAGTTCTCCACTATTCACTACAGAACAAAGGTATCGTATGCCTTTATGCTGGTCATGTAGGTGCTTGTTCCGCAAAGCTTCCCCTTCCTCCGCAGACTACATCTTAGATCCCGACACCAACTTTAGTCCATTTTACAAACACGAAAAGTCCACAGAAGAGGATATACTTAAACTACTTGCGGACATGAAAAAACCAGAAAAGGTATCCAAACTGAGTGTGGTGCCGGGGGCAGCCAAAATCACTGTAGAGTCTGCAGTAATGACAATGTTGAAACCGGAAGTGATGGCTGTTATTGAGACAAAGGAAATTAGCTCATTACCGAACGTCATAGAATTTCCTATCAATTCATGTGACAATTTCACTAAATTCGTCCATCTCTTATACGTGTATCCCATCAGTCTGAATCTAAATGCAGTAGCAAGTAAAATTCGAGCAAGGAATATACTTTGTCGGGTTTTTCTTAGAACAGAAGATGACATTGAAGCTAGTCGTAAGTTATAAACTTTATTCAATTAATTGAATTACATTAAATTAGTTTTGCTCCTTAGTTCATTCCCATCATTCACTAGAGGTTTCTCACAACTCCCCAATTTTACGAATGATAAACATGCAGACACTTTCTTTTATTAAATTTCCCCAGCATTAGAACAGCATCCCACTGGTGGAAGTATTGCCACCTACGTTCTCCATCATCGTTCAAACCCCGAATGGTACACGGAAATCAAATTATCTTTACCAGTGGCGCTCGACCCGAGACTTCATATTCTATTCCAGTTCTTTCACATTTCCTGCTCATTCGACAACAAAAATAAAACAAACAAGCCAGTCGAGAATATAGTAGGCTATTCATGGATACCTCTTCTGAATAAATATCGGTTCATTGGAGGTGAGCATACACTTCCGGTTGCAGCCACCCTTCCATCTGGCTATCTCCAGATACAACCTTTGGGGCTAGGGAAAGGGGTAAGTATTGAATTGTCTATAATAATGTGTCTTTTTATCCTTATCTTCCTGTCAATACATGTACATGTCCATTGTCAAGTTTTACTCATTTTCCTGAACTAACAATCAACATCAACCCTTAAAAGTGTGCAAACTCAATTGTGATCGTGAAGCCCAACAACTTTTAAGAGGAAACCTTGAAAGAACATTGATACAATAATATTTTTTGAGTGTTCAAGCCTGCATGCAAAGCTAAATCAATCAAATCCTGTTATTTTTTATTCATTTTTTTTTCTGGCTGCAGCTGACAATTTTTACTACCGCTACCGCTGCTACTACCACTACCGCCCCTAACCATTTAGTAATAATTATGCATTAACTCCTACTCCAATCAGTGTATCGTTAGGGTTTTTTTTTCAAAAAATTGTCGCGTGTTTACTTTTTTATACAAAAATACTGACCTGCGATTTTCATTTAATTACTTTTGTTGTTGTGATCTCCGCTTCATCAGCCTGCTGCCTTCCGATATAGGTCCTTCATAAGTTGATATATACGATATGTACACGCTATCAATCAGTATTCATTTCATTTTTAAAATAAAAGTATAGTTTCAATAAATCAGAAATGCCATAAGATTAAAAGATATCCGTAGAGTACATGAAATGATCACATTGACAGATATGTATATATTATTGCCAGCCAGTACGTAAAGTTTAAGGCTTATTGAGTAGTTGAAGCAAAAAACTTTCTCCTGTTGTTTTTCTTGTTTGATCAGTAGCTGTAGATTAGATGGATGCAAGTTTTGCATGCGTTTTGTACAGATAGATAATTTTATTGTTTGGATGATGAATGGCAGAGTTGATATTAGCTGATCTGCATTTTTGACAAGGTGTATTGTTTTCTTTCGCAGTTAGTTAGTAGCTGTTATTTGTTGCAAATCTTATGATGTGATAACTTTTTCAAAGCGTTTGAAGTCTGTCAGCCTCACCTTCTTAAACGCTCGCTCGACCCATTGATTGTTAATCTTTGTGCATGTAAATGCATACAACTGTTCCTATATTTTTAGGCGCTAATTTACCGTAGATGGCTAAGTAGCAGTAGCGGCAGTAATAGTACCTGCGTTTGCATCACTTTATTGAAAATTTAATTTCAGTGAATGTCGCATCGACAAAAATGCGATAAAATATTGTCGTTTGTATTGTAATTAACTTTTTTTTTTACTTTGCATGATATTCGTACTTGTGTGCATGCATACATACTCGCTCGTGTTTTTCTTGGAAAAATTTACATTAGTAACCACTAAATTATATAGGAGATTTTAGCATGCAAGCACTTTAGCATTCAAATGACGTTTATTGAGCTGTGTGCCATGTTATTATTTTACTTCCTTTACAATGATGCTAAAAGCAACAGCTTTTATTGAAGTTAGCAGCCAGCCAATTCAAAAGTCAGCAAATAATTACTCATTTAATTATCCCATTTTTTCGTTTTGTTTCACTTTCAATTTCAATTATCATACAATTGCTTATGTGTTCGCGTTCGATAAACGATTGTGGACCAATTATGGGCTCATAAACATGCGCTGCGAAAAGATAAAAGAGTTGCTACAATATGCTGTGGTAGTGTTACCGTGCAATATGATATGGATTGATGGTAATGATTGACAGTTGTCAGTTTACTTTGAAATCTTTTAAAATCAATCAATTACAGACCAACCAGAAATACGAACCACCCCGTATGTATCTTCTAATTAAGCTCTAATTTGCATAAAATGGCAGCAAATATTTAAACTTTCTCAGAAAGAAACACTCTAACCCCTGAGCTTAGTATTAAATTAGGTAGTTTTACATTGTAAATAATCTGGCAATTACAGTCAAAATCAAGAAATATTTACTTTTGGCACCCACCACATGAGTGACATGTAACGTGTGAGCTACAAGGTATCGCACCACGTGAGCCATTTAATAGCAACGCTTTATATTTTTGTCTGTGCCGATAATCATATAAGCAAAAGTTATGTTGTTGGCGTTCTGTCGGTTATGATGAGATATTGACGAAGAAGAATACAAAGTAAAAAGTGAAAACACACGATTCAAAATTGTACACAATGTATATATTTAAATTTACTGATTACCATTACCTGTCCTCCTGGGCGATCAGTACAGCCGCCATGTAATTATGTTAATTGTTTTTAATACCTCCACCAACAAACAACCCTACAATTTTAAAGTACCTTTCTCACCTCACCCTTTTTGTACAGTTTTGTAATATTGTTATTATTATTATTATTTTAAAATAAAACTTGCTTGTGTAGAATCATTATCAAAGTGACGAGGAAGTAGCGTCAGATAGATCCTCTTCTTCAGCAGTAGGTCAGGGTGGTCTCCCACAGTTGCTCAACATTACTCGAAAAAGCAAACGACAAACTTTGGTGCAGGCAAGTATTTACAAAGTGCTAAAAACTAAAATAGCGTTCTCTTCTCAAACTCTACAAACAAGCAACTTTGAGATTTTAAGGAACTATATAATCAATGTATGCAAAAATCTTTCTTCTCTCTCTGCTCCTGTCTTTAAAGCTGAGAAAACTTAACTGTATGAATACTTTTCACGTAATTGTACTTTAATTCTCACGTGATGTGATGCGTGATTACTACCAAAAAAATGATACCTTTCTTGTGATTGTTAGTTTGCTGTTATGCTAGCTAAACGCCTGCTTGCCTGTCGAGTGATTGATGCCTCTGCTGAATGATGAAAACTACGTGAAAATACTATAATAAAAAACTACCTAAAGTATTTAATGATGAAATAGGAATCTAATTTTTTCTAAACTTTTCTCTTTCACTCTCTGAAAACAAAAGTACATATATATTCAAATTTCTAAATTGCCGTTCCTCTGATCAACTTGTGAGTTTCTGTAAATACTAATTCGTGCAGTATGACTAACTAGTGCTATATAACAACATAATGCACTCTTGTTTTCACTAATAAATATGAATTTTACTTCTTCTATAAAATTTGCTCTTAGTTATAGTTAGTTTGGTGGATTATGCAAAACCTGTCTATAAAACTTGTATGTATGTAGATGTTCGAATATAGTAAATGGTGCAATGTGCAATCTTTCTGGAACCTATAGTACTTTTGTAGCTATTTATGTAGCAAGTGCTCTTTTTCCACTAAAGTTACTCAGTTTTATTGCATTAATTCATTCAACAGTATTCTGGACCGGACATCAGTTTTCTGGACAAATGCACACTTTCCGTAAAGCTCAACTTGGTGTCCACAATATGGACGAAATGCGGTTGTCTCGGAGCGTTTTTTGCCCATGCAGAAAAGTACCTTAACTCCCACTCCAATCATCATTCGAATAATCGAAGCTTCACTCCAGGCAAGCTTCATTGTGATGATGAAACTACTATCAAGACGATTCGGACATTGGAAACAATGGACCTCGCTACACTGCGCGACTTTTTCCCTACAATCATCAACCAAGTCTGTAACGTTGCAGCCATTTCCCGTACTGTAGGCACAGCTGCCTTGAAATTCTTAATTTTTGCATTTCATACGCTTATCGAAGCCGGACTCGAGTCTGTCATTGAGCAGTACGTAAGGCTAAGGTTCCTATCAACAGCGTACAAAGGTGTTGCCAGTTCGAATAATGCAATAACAGACAATAATGGGCGAGGAAACAACAATTCCAACAAACCAAGTAAGCATGCAATATTATTTAATATTCCAATTAAAACCAATGCACAAAATGTTTTTTGGTTCAAATCAACTTTTCTTCTCCTGCAACATGCACACTACCTAAAGTACATAAACACAATTTTAATCCCTCCTGCACCAACAAGACAGTTTTGTAGGGATTATTAGCAAACTTTCCTTCCTGCAAAACGGTCAAAGCCTCATACTCTTCTATGTATTTTTTGTATAGCTCAATTGCTACTCGAGGTTTGCCACTTTCCATAGCTTTCACACCTTCGTCAAAATAGGTTTTATCCAAATTTATCAGTTTCTTTAGAGCACGTCTCTCCTCCAAATCGTTCTCTGTTTCCACTATTTCCATCGGAAATTGCGTTAGAAGAGGGTAATTGTTTCGACAAGCTATGCATTCACAAGTAAACCAATAGCGTCCCTTCAGGTTACGGATTCTGTCTCGTCTCTCCATTTTGATGAACAGGGGCCCGTAGTTGTCATAAATTGGCTCTTTAGCTTCAATCCCTCTAATTGCTTGAACAATCATAGTTTTCCCTTTGAAATACCTGTTGGATTCCAAAACAAGTACAGGAGTAATTGCAAACCAAAATCTTAACAATAATTATTGCGTTTATGAATGTCTTTACCTTGTCACATCAGGAGCACAAGAGTGATTGAAATATGACGCAGTTGTGTAAATGGCTATTCCCACGCTTGAAGTCGTGGTTTTTCGATAGCTTGTCCTACTGTCCATGAGAAACTCACAAGCTTCATAAGCGTTGAACTGGACAACCTGAAGATTTCTTAGAATAAGGGACCCAATCATAATCTCATCTTCCGTAGGTTTCGGATTTTTGAAGAGATTAATCTGAAAGTATTCGTTGAGACGTAGACATTTCGTCAGGAAAACAGCCATAAGTGTTCTCTCGTACATGTCAATGTGAGTCCTGTATTCCTCCAAACCACCCAAATTAAAGACGTTCAAATATGAGCGATGATCAAACTTCCCTGTGTCTGGATCAAGGATAACTCGGGTAGGATCAAGCTCCAAATCCATAAAGATCTAGCAAAAGATTAACACAAGTTATTACTAAATGCAATGAAACAAAAAGTTAGTTACGTGATTTTAAATATCCACTACCTCTTTAAATTTTTCGACGGATCCTTGTGTAATAATTCTGAATGACAAATATGATCCAGGACTCATTCCCGACCCCATCAGTAATGCCATCACTTTACACTCATATCGATGATAACTTTCCATTGCATCTTTCCGACATTTTCTCGAGCAGAACACAACATGGCTGCATGTTTCACAAGGGATCGGGGTTTTAGCCCTTATAAAACAGTTGGTACAGTGAGAACCCATTCTTTCAATGTTAAGGCATGAAGCGTATGGTTCCTCACACAAGACTACTTCCCCTGGAGAAAATTTCTCCTGTGCTTGTGCAAATCGTCCGAGGTTCTCATCAAACTCAATTGTGAGTTTTCTAGAAGCTCGAGCAAAAACAGAACTCGGACTTGTGATTGAAATCCCTTCGGGAAGTTGAAGAGAATCATCCAAATTATTATGCTGGGGTGGCGTGGATGAGGATTTTCCGTCTTTAATGGCAGCTTCAATTGCAGCTTCATGTTTCTCAATTTTCTTCAAAAGCTTGTCATTTGAGGGATCATGCTTTTCAACCAAATGCTTGGCAAGACGAGCAGTGACCTTGGCTTTTTGATAATTTTTTAGAGCAATATAGCAGGATGTCATTCTTTCATACAATTTATGTTTGGTATCCTCTGGTGAGCCATAGCTGATGGCCTGCTCGGCATCATCAATTGCTGCCTGATATTCGCACAAGCGGAATAGTAATGCTGATCTGTTGCTGTATGCGCTAATGAGCTCAGGGCCAACAGGCGCCTGGATGAGGCTTTGGCAATAGCAAAGATATGCCCGTTTGAAGTCATTGTTTGCAAAAAAATTATTCCCTTCAAGACGCTTTTGCACTGAAGCTTCAGCGTTTTTTCCACGAAATATAAGCTCAGCATTTATGTGCTCCCAGCAGGCTGCAGCAACTGTTTTAAAACGTTCCACATCAGTAGAGCACAGAATGAAGACGCCAAAATTAACGTGAGGTGCAAGGGAATCTGCCAATTGTTTGAAGAAACCTTCTTTTTTACTTTGAAGAGTGACACGACTACAGATTGCTCTGTAATTCTTTTCCTCTTCGGTTAGTTCCATGATGAATGATGTAAATTTTTTAACTTTTTCACCCAAAATACTTTGGGATCCAAGTTGGGTCCAATCTTAGAAGGACATATGGAAAGTGCAGTTTGAATCTTTAGAAAGGTGTTGGCGTGTTTTGATTTTCAAAATCGGATGAAATTATTGAATTGAAGTTTGGGTTTGTTGATGCTTAGGGGCTGTGTACACTCATGTTAAGAAATAAGTACACAGCATATCATCTCTCAGCATTGCATTCTATTTTTGAACGTCTCGCAGTGTTCGGGAAGACTCGCATATTGCATTTGTCTCTCAAATGGTGTACATGTCTGTTTCTAATATTTGAATTTTCTTGTGCTTTCCAGTGTCAGAGGTGCTAATTGACTCTTGGATAGATCTTTTTGAAACCGGAGATGGCTCCACCATCGCATCTTCGCTTGAGCATTCCAGGAGCATTTTCTCGATGATTGTAAAGTCATACGCAGTGCAAGGTGTTCACATCACAAATCCGGTGGAAGACTCCAAGCTCGTAAAACTCGTCCAACTGTTTACCTCCGAAGTTGTTCAGCGTTGCCAATCGGATCATGACATTTCCAGAAGTGCTAATGAAAATCTTGTTCTCTTCATCACCACACTCCTTTCCATTATCGAAGAGCGTCACATTGTTTTCGCTGTTATCAATGCTTACCTTGCTTGCTTTGGTCCGGGAGACTCTCATAAACTCCAAGACTTCAAGTTTTACCTTCTCCAGAAACTTGTGGAACACCCGCTATTCTTGGAGCTCAACTCTGCCTCAGGTGACGAAGATCATACAAGACTTGAAAGCATCCCCTGGGCCAGACGCCACTTTTTAGCCGCATCCGTGATGAAACAATGTCGCAGTGGATTGGGCGAAGTGTCAAATGTAAGGTGCTTAGCTTTGAAACCAGTAATGGCTGGCTTGTCTAAACATGAGAGTTCAGGTAGCAAGTCAACAATGTGGGTTCCGTGGCTTCGTGTCGTGTGCGATAACTTGCATAGAATATCAAGTATCAGTGGGGCCCACTCACATTCCTCAAGATGTTCATCAGTCAGCACGGTGCTTTCCTCAACAAGCTCCACTTTGGTTCATGCCGCACTCAGCAAAAGCATAAGTGGACATAACCACGATGGTCATAATCATGGAGCACATGGCTGTACCAACAATAGCAGTAGGGAAAACAGTGGAATTTTTCCTGCACCTTTGCAACATCTTCTTCATGGACCCGAGTCAGCAAGAAGTTCCAGCCTAAGCCTGAATGTAGCTGGGAACGGAGGATTGAATGCAAACGCTAGTCAAAATTGTAGTATGATGAGCATAAATCAAATTGGGGTGAATGGAATTGGAGGACCCCCAAGTACTACCGGAAGTGGAGGTGGTGGCAGCGGCAGTGGTGGAGGCGACAGAGGAAGTGTGGATCGAATGAGTTTTGGAAGTATGAACAACTGTGACTACTTGGATGCAATTTCCGCCATAAAAATGTCGAATCCTGCAGCATCAATTGCACCGTCCACGACGAGTTGTGGCTCTGGAAGCGAGACAATTGTGAACGAGAACATTTCCAATGATTCAGCGTAAGACAAAAACATACACTACACAATCATATCATATTTTTATGTATTTGCTTTCCTCTTATGCATATTTCCATGAATTTTTATTTAAAGTGACGGACAAAGCATTTTGACAAAAGAGCCAAGTGACGAGGGTGATGCTGAAACTACAGTTTCCTGTAAGCAGTCGGGGGCAACCACAGATGTCGACAAGAGCAATGTCGTCCTTCGCCGTTACGACAAACTGAACGAGATGGAAACAAGTATGCTGCTTGTGAGTGGTTTGTATTTGCTCAAAAACATGGGGAAGGATGGGCTCAAAATGTTTTGGAACAAGAGTACGCAACGGGAGAGGGCGTCACTTTTACAAATGGTCCATCTGGCTTGCATACATTTTACCAATGCACGGAAGAATAGTACAATAACGAGGAAAAAGGTTAGTTGTAATGGAATTAGCGTACTTTACTAATAGAATTAACGATAAATATATGTTCTACAACTTGATTTGTGGTTAGATAATCTACATTTACATTCACCGCAACTTTATGAACATATTTACTTGAAAGCTTGGAGTATTTTATGTGCTTGAGAGCACAAGTTCCGACTTTCCCAGTTTTCCAACTAACAATATTCGAGTTAGTTGGAAGGACACTGAAAAAGTAGAAAAGCGACAAAGTAGAAAGATCTAAACAGATTTTACTAAAAGTTTTAGTCAACCAAATAATCATGGCCTCTTCCCGAGAATCTTCTCGGGAGCCCAAGAGTCCCCACCATAGTAAAAATCGGAAGCTAATAAATTTTTGCTTGGGCTCTTCATCAAGTCATATTAAAAGACAGAAAAAGAAAACTGTTAGAGTATTTCTGTATAAAAACCTTATACATCATAGTTTTTCTTTCTCATTTTTAGAATTTTGTAATGAAAATGCAATTTTATTTTGAACTAGATCGTAGGAATCGCGGCACCGCCTCCAACAATGCCACCTAGCCCACGTACATCTCTACTTCCCAACAAAAAATGGTCGTCTCTTCCATCAAAGACCGGTGAGGGCGAGGGCCTTGACTCACTTGGAAAGGAGAAGGAAAGTGCCCAACAACAACAGGCTCGGAAGGGCTCGAGTGCAGCTCCTCTTGATACTGCCAACGATTGGAAAACGCTTAGCACCGAAGCGACATTCGTTTCGGTAAACACCCTCTCACAACTGATGAGCATTTGCAAGGGAGAAAGTAATGAAATGCGAGACGTGATTCGCACAACTTTGGGTAAGTCTTTATGGATACATACTAAATGGTTTATTGAAAAAAGTAGACATTATAGTACTTAGAAGTGGACATCAAAGAGTTACTATTGACAACTTATTCTCTTCTTCTCATTAGACGTGGCAAAAACTTCAGAAGACACGAGAGCCATGCTGGAAGCGTTGGAAAATCTATACAAAGTGGATGAGCTCGCTTCTATCGTCTTTGCAAAGGGAAATGAGGATCTGAGCTACCAACTGTTCTGCAACTTGCTCAATGGCTTTGGTACAAGCTACCTGGTGAACAGTTGTGTCCTAATTTTAGCCAAGTTGTTCCTTCAAGATCCGATGAGAACGACCACTCAAAGCTTGCTTGCAATAAGCTCTCTGCAGCTGTCTCGCGTCTTCATTCACAACTTCCGCAAATCACTCCAGGTACTCGAGAGAAACTTGAGCATAAACGACAGGTCCAGTTTTGTCATGAGTATTACGGAAAATCTTAGCTTCATTGATGTGAGTGAATTTGACGCATCAACGGCAAAAGTAAATGGGAATCATGGCAAGTCTGTTAGTCTTATACATTGTGAGTCGACAAGTAGCACGTCCAGCTCTAACGGAATGGCAAAACCAAAGTTAAGCAGAACTTTGTCTAGCGCAGTAGACCTGTCCACACGACTTTCCACAGTAGTCAACTCAATTTGGCTTTTGAAAGCTTGTCACAATGATTATAAATATAGTGAACTCTATCTGAAATTGGCAAATTACTATTCTCACTTTGCTCGGGGCAAGCTGAGAATCGAGGCTTTTGACTCTTTGAAGGATGAGCACGAATCGAAAAAGAGGTATAGTGAAGCACTGATGTGTGAATTACATGTCGCAGCGAGATTAGCTAGGCATACGGCCACACCGGAAGTCAAACGAATAATGCTGGGGATATCGCGAAATTTGAAAGATGAATTTGAAGAGGTAGAAGAGTGGCCAGAGGAGGAGGATAACACGGAGGAGCTAATTCAAAGACTGGAAAGTTGCGTTGCACTTTGCTTGAAGGCTGAGAGATACGAACTTATGCTGGAGGTTAGAATTTTATCCACTTTTTTAAACAGACCTGAATGCCAACTTTTGTATGTCATTAATAATTACTTTCATTTTGTAGGTCTACCGGATCCTGGTTGATATCCAAGAGTCCTTGTCAGACTATGCGGCATTGGAACACTCGTACAGCCAAATGTCAAAGGCATGCAGCCTCATTCAAAACAAGAGGGAACGTTTCCTCGGCACTTACTATCGTGTCGCTTTGTATAAACCAAAGAAAGCTGGTGATGTCAACCGTCCCTTGGACATTTATGTGTATAAAGAGCCAAATGTCACTTCATTGACAGAGATTTGTGGAAAGGTAGAGGCCGCCGAAAGTGCGGTCATTATTAGCGGAGAAATTGACCAACTTCCAGAGGACGACCAGGTTTATGCCACCATCACGCACGTAATCCCATTACCAAGTGAAAGTCCAAGGAGAAAATTATGGTCTGAGGATTTCCGAAGACATCAAAATATTCAGAGATTTTCTTACGATACGCCTTTCGCGATGAAGACTCATGACAAGATTAGTATTGACAATAAAGCGGCGGTTCATCAGCAATGGAAGAGGAGAACTACAATAACAAGTAGGAAACACGATCTTAAATTAGCATAACTATCAAGTAAAATGAGCCAGCAAATACTAACATACAATTTTTTTCTTTATTCAGCCGAGTATACATTTCCTGCCGTTGTAAACCGCTTACGAGTTATTGATGCTACAGAAGAAGATTTGAGTCCAATCGTTGTCGCTATCGATGACATGCAAAGACGGGTTAATGAATTGCGTTCTGAACTCCATTCTCAGGATATTAAGCGAATCCAATTACGACTCCAGGGCTCTGTCAGCGTACAAGTATGAATGACAATTACGTATTTTATGTGCACATATTAACATTGTAACTACAATAATAGCATACTTCAATTTCATTTTGAATTCTTATTAAGGTTAACCAAGGTCCTTTGGCATATGCTCGGGCGTTTTTCGAGAGGGAAAGTGAATATCCAACACATGACATGAATAGGCTAAAGGCTATTTTCAGGTGAGACATTTGCGCATTATTGCACATAACTTGTTTTTAAGAGTTATAGTAATGAAATTTAATACGTGGTAAAACTTTTTTACAGAGATTTTGTGGAATGCTGCGGTGAGCTATTGATTAAAAACAAAAATTTAATTCAACCCGAACAAATGGATTACCATGCCCAACTAGACTCGGATTATACGAGACTGTGTACAGTCCTCAGTCCTTTCATTGGTTTGCCAGAGCAAGCAATGAATAGAATGAGTAGAATCTCAATTAGCTCATATTAAAAATTAAAGTCTAGGCTGCACAGACGCTAAAAAAGAAAAAAAGAGATTTCATTCTTACTGACAAAATATACCTATGCTACTTAAATGTGGATAAAGGTTAAAAAGCTTTAAAAAATACCAATAAGACAAAAAAACGCTAGATTATAGAATGTAGTGTAAAAAGTGTAAGGCTGATTGAAAATACTGTATACTACTTCGTAATGTGTATGTATTAACAAAGAACGCTAAGCTGATAGTAAAGTGCAGTTGTTGTAAATAAATTTTAATACTTTGTGCTGAACCGAAGTTTGGAACGGATTTTTAAAACATTTCTGAACACGATGGTTGCTTGAGCTGAGATTATTATGATGGTCAAAGTAGCTGAAAAATATAATGCTCTATACACTGTATATAATAGGTAGTTGAATTATTATTACTGGAAAGGCTATCATAAAACTTGCATTGTTTTCTTTAGTTTTGGACAAGGTTTGCATAATATATGATGCAGTTTTAACTATTCTTCTGATTTCTATCGTTTAAAATGTATTAGTGTGTACATTAAAAGCATAACAGGTTGGAAGCTGTAAAAACGCGCTATAATATTTGTTTATACGCATGCAAAAATAAAGTTCTAAAATTTGCTTGATTCATTTTCGGTTAGTTTCACTGTCGTGTCCTGTCAGCAAACGTACAGAATCGTTAAACTTCCAAAGTGAAATTATTACTGCGTTATTTTAAACGTTACAAAAAAATAAGATGTTTAGCTTATGTAGTAAAAAGTTTGTTAAAATTTTAGTAATACCTATATCAGTTAATGACAGTATCAACATAAAATGTATTGCGTTATTGTATACAAGAACTCGTTTGAAATATGTACTTTAATATATATTATTTTTTGAAATGGTTTGCTGAGCAAAATAGGGAAGGAAACTTAAGAAAGAAAAGTAACTCATATTTTAGAGACATTTTTGTGCAAAACCTTTTAAACAGAATGGCATAAAGTCTAAAGTCAAAACAGCACGAAATACTTTTCGTTTGATTCATAATGCAAAATTTGCAGTATTATTATATCGTGTCGTTATCAATATTTCAAAACTAAACTCAAACTACTAATAAAATACAGAGATAGTGAAAACCACTAATATTCATTTTTGTGCCATTAATTTAACAACCGTAAAATAAAACATATTAATTAGGAAGCTGATAAAACATAGTATATAATTTAATGTATTTGATAGTGTTTTGTTCTTTGTTATTGTTGTCTCAAATAAAGGAAAATTTTTAATCTGCAAAATGCAGTGCACAATACGTTTTCATTGAATTTCTATTGCAATTTGCAATCGACACTAAAATCTTTGGGATTGGACTTCTGTTGGTTCCAAGTCAAACCCATTTCATTAGTATACCATCTTGTTTATACAAAAAATGTGTTTAGAAGACCATCCAGTCCAGTCATTCATCAACAATGCGTATCAATCATAAAACGCTCTGGAAAAACTGCTCTGGAGAAGCAAAAATAAAAAACAAACAAAATTCTCACGATAGAGTTGAATGATAATGGAGGAATTGTAGACAGGTAAGAATTGTGTTGTATTCATATTAATAATATGGAGTAATGTAGTCGATAGTATTCGCCTATGTGGTTAAATGTATCTTATGCTATTATAGTCAATTCACAATATCACAATGAAAATCTGGCATATATGCACAAACAAAAACGTATCGTTCAATTTGCTGTTTTAAAGCACGTGTAAACTATTCTATACCTAACCAACTTGAAACACTGGCAGTTGCACTTGGTCAATAGTGGCAGTCAACAATTTTTTCAAGGTAAATCACAATTCTTCCATGTCAGAAGTTGGCGTAAAAGACGTCATTCTTATGTTTCATATATTCTCTCAGCATCATTAAACAAGTTTATGTTCGTATTCGTATTCGTATAAGTTCTGCCTTTATGTTGAAACGCAAACAATGAAAAAGCCAAGAATGGACAACAAGAAATTAAGAAGCTGCACGCATGAGTAAATCATAAAATATACCAGGTAAGTATACACTAGAGGTTTGTCCAAACATACTGCCCACAAACAATTAAGCTTCCAGTAGAATTATTAGAAGTAGAAGTGCTGGTTACAAGGTGAGTCAAGCGGTCAAGCCTCCTCGTACATGCTATGTATACATACGGAATCTTTAATATCTGCTTGAATAATTACTCCTCTTCTAGTCATATTACATTGTGCTTGGATAAACGTATCATCTACTTGTTTTGTGACAAAAATGCATCTTCAGTACTTAAATTATGCTTATCAAATATTACTACATTCGTAATATGAGTATAGCATAATAGCTGGTGTTTTCAAAATAACGACAGTGGCAATGTCCTAATTGGGTTATCCAAAATACCTATATTTCGTTTCATAATTATATGAAGGAATTTTTCTCGTTAGTATCGTATTTTTTAAGTTAAATTTAAAAAAGTTGTTATCTCACATCAAACAAAGAAAAAAATTAGATGATGTGAGCTGTATATTGGAAAAGGCAATATTTAGCCAAAAGCTGTTACAAGAGAGGAAGGCTTCGTTTTATGAGTGAATATTATTTGTGGAGATATATATTTTATGTAGCATGTATAATATAATTTACACGAATTTTTGGTAAAAGCAGAGATTAATGCAATTATTATTGTACCAGTTTTTTTCTTCTTCTAAAATGTGAAAAAAAACATTCGTCTTGATGTTTGGTTTGTGCTGTGTGCATTGGTATTAAATTACAAATTGTAAATGAGTTCATATGTCTCTCTATAATACCTGTGTTTATGTGTTTGGTGGTTTTAGAAGTAAGTGGCTAGACCTGTTGAACGAGATTTTGCCATGAAATAAGTTGTTTTTATACTAGAAACATCAGAAACAGGACGAATTTTGGAATACCTATTCGAAGTGTTGGAATGGAGAATATTACGATGTCCGATGTATATTATGCAGAAGCTTTTTTATAGATCCATATTATGTATGCTTGCAATTAGTGGGAGAACATGATTATGAATCTTCTCAAGAATACAACTTGCTATGCAAATTTGCAAAGATGTGTTTTATTTTACACATTACGTTTTAAAATCATAATCTCGGCATAAGTTACATTATGAAGACAGCATTCCCTGTGTCAGTGTCTGTGGGAAATTAGACATGTAAGAAGTGCGCATTTAATCGGCTGCCGTTTGTTGCTTCCCTCTGCAAATTTTGTCATTACTCTTTTCGTGAAGAATATGGGTAAATATTTTTATGGATCGATATACTGCAATTTGTACATCCAAATAACGTTATGTGAAGTGCATCGTACAGTACAGTAAAATGGAAAATTAGAGCGTTTTGCAGTAGAACAGACAAAGAAACGTGTTATTTATTGACTAAAACCTACGAATACGATTCAAAATTTGGTTTTTCTGTTTCATTTTGCTTTGGGAAATCCATCTCTAATCCAAAACAAATAAAAAAGGACTTCAACAGTGACTTGAAACGATGAAAGTACTTTGAGAAGGACTTGGCTAGTTTAAGGATGTATGACATGTTATCTCCTGTTTATATTTATACACAACCAAAAGTTTGAAAGAAATGTTTTCATGTGATGAAATGTGTAGGTTTAAAGTGTGTATGTATAAGAAAAACAGATATGATATGAATGCGGATTAACATAAAGGTGGATCGTTTTTTTCCTTCAATTGCGGTTGGGTTTAAGCAATTTATTTCTTCTAGAATAATTTTTCCTGAGTAGAATTTTCAAACTTGGGTTAATGGCTTATTACTACACACAATCTTAATGTTTTGGTCGTTAGTTGGTCTCAGACTTTTTATCGACTCTTTACATCATTTTTAATTTGAGTACAAAACTCGTGCATGCCCCACAAGTAACATATTCATTTGAAACGATCATTATTGACGTAAATAGGGGTAATACCTTTAAATAAAAAGAAGACGGGTCAGAATCTGACAGTTATTAACTGAGAAAGACAACTGTATGGAATGGAGTATCATGATGGCCTAATGAGATTGTTTGGAGTGACGTCCACACTCAAGGTGCTCTTCCATTCTCTTTGTTTCACAGCAGTGTGCATTCATTATGCTGCTGAAGGAAGAGCACTTTCTCAAGCATCAGATCTGTCGAAGCCAACTATCTATATAGATATTCCCAGGTATTGTCAAAAAGTAACTTCATTCAAGATTTTTTGCCAATGTGGATAGTACCTTCACCTTATGAATTTGACCTTTTACAGATGGGAGGATAGAACTGCTTATCCTCGATTCCTCATTTACAGAGATCAGTTGAGGAGACGGTTAGAAAGTAGAGACACCGCGGACTCACAAGTTGTCTCATATTCAAAATCCGCAAATTCCAACAGCAACAGTGGATCTGATACAAGCGATAATGACAGTGCCATAATTAACGTTGGATCTCAAGAGAGACACGCAGTCGAAGAAAGCGTGACATCAAGTGAAGAGGCTGATAACTCCAATGAGTTCTCCTCATTAGAACAACTTCTTGCTGAACAAAGAGGCAGTGGGGTGATACCCCCTGCTAATGTCAAAATAAGCAATGCAAATAATACCAATAATATTCCAAATGAGCCACCTACTGTCCCAAATAATTTTATGAGCACTCCAGACGCACATGACAAAGAAATTATAAACTTTCCAAGAGACAAAACGAATCCGTGCAACCGACTGCAAATCAATTTAGACGAGGAGAATGGTGAGCAACAAAGTAAAAGCAATGAATCGCGACAGGTCACAGATTCACCAAACCCATCTTCAAAGGAGGAGGACGTATCCTTTGAAATTGGCGATAGAAAAAATTTCCCAAGCAAGCAAGAAACGAAACCAGTGGAAATTAATGACGCAACAATGGATCTTATCAGGGACGTTGTGCCAACCTTTCAGTTGACAATGAGCATTATTCAACAGAGCCGGTGGAATGATGAGAATGTGGTCTTCTCACCGTTGAGCATTGCTAATGTTTTATCCATGTTGTTGTTGGGAGCAGGAGGAAGCACATTTAAGGTTCGTAATTATCATTATAATATATTCTCATAATCACATGACATGACACAAGAACGCTCTGAAATATTGACTCATGAACTTTAAACGTGTTACAGGAGTTATCGATGCAATTGGGAAAACATAAAAATTTGGCAACTTCAAGTGCTACTGAGACGTGGGATGTGTATCGTTATCATGGAGCATTCAAGCTTCTACTCGAGTACCTGAGAAAGAATTCTGGCGATGGGGTAGCATTAAACTCTGCGTCGGAAATATTTGTAGACAAAAGATTTCCCATCAGTAAAAAGTTTCAACATGAGCTGCTAAATTATTATGAAGCCCCTTCCGAATCATTCAATTTTGGAAAAGATGGATATGTTTTTATGGATAAACTGAATAAATGGGTTTCAGAGAAAACTCGGGTATGTTTTAAAATAATAGCTCGCCTAAATATCTACAGACGTATTACGTTTGAGTTTACATCATTTCTCCTTATAATTCTCTTCGTATAGAATCAAATTCAGACAATTTTGGAGGAACCTCCGTCACCTGAAACTGCAATGGGAATTATCAACGCAATCTATTTTAAAGGACCTTGGGAGAGTCCATTTAGTGAAAAGCTGACAAGATGGCGAGATTTTCATGTTCAGCCTAAGGAGAAGATGAAGGCCCAATTGATGATAAGCATCTTAACCATTCCATACGTTGACAGGAGTTTGTACAGAATGACGGCAGTGCCATATAAGGGAAACAAAACTGCCCTATTTTTAATTTTGCCAAAAGGAAATGATGGCTTGAATGATATTAAGGTATTCCATATGTACAAGATACCATGATTTAAATTTTAAATATATTTTCATGCATGTGGCAAGTACATTTAAATAACAAGAATTTTGAACTAATTTTTTGTACTTAGAATGTTGAAAGAAGCTTAACCAGACAAGAGCTTAATGAGAGCATTGCTTCAATGACAGAAACGAAAATTGCGTTGACCCTTCCAAAGTTGAAATTTTCATCGGATGGAGAAATGGCACGCATTTTACAGAATATGGGATTATCCTCTGTTTTCAACGCTAATAAAGCCAACTTTTCCGCGATATCTTCAGAGGGTAAATGGCAAGCAAAAAAGCGATAAGCTGACGGATGCAAATAGTTTCTAAGAAATCTGCTGATTTGCAATTAGTGAAGTAATGTCGAAGTAATGGGTTGCTGGTTTCTGTCTTATAGGTTTGTACATATCCAGACTTCTTCATCGTGCCGTTGTCGAAATCAACGAGAAGGGAACAGAGGCGTCTGCAGTCACTTTAGGCACTGCAGATAGGATAATTGATGACCTCCCCATTTCATTTGGCTGTGATAAGCCCTTCCTCTTTTTCATTTATCATGTCGAAGCAGACACAATTCTCTTCTGGGGCAGAGTGATTCGACCAGATACATAAACAACGAGTTTCATAAACACTATTTTAATGCTACTATACAAAACTAAAACCGTCATGCTACTATTAATAGACCAAAATAAAACCTGACTATTTTGATTTTAATCACTCATACATTTATAATAATTTGTCTTGTCCATATTACACTGATAGTATTCTGCTACAAAAAAGGAGGACCTCAATCGGCAATCACGTGTAGCATCTCAAATTGACTGCACATGTGCACATCTTTCTCCAGTTATATTTTACAATGTCCACTAATAATTATTAAATATAATTTGCATATTTGTGTCTTGCCTCTCATCGATTAACCATACTTCATTGATTTTACTCAAAACATTTCCACCGTGCATTACAAACATAAAAGGCTGCCGAATAATTCAAACTACAAATAATTGTTTTAAGAAACTGAATGCACTTATGCACTTCATAATTTAATATTTAATCTAATTTCATGTTATCTTCAACTTCAATACATAAATTCATACATGTTTCAGTTTCAGCATCTTAGTCTCCATTTCAAATGTTCAAAAAGGGTTAAAAAAGCAGCCCGGAAAATCTGAACAAAGTAAAGTAGATAGCTATGTATAAGAATAGTCAGGCAGAAATTACACAACGAGATTGCATACGACAGCTGAAAGCTGATGCTCAGGAGTGGGCCATTGGGTGAATGTAAAACAATACGTTGGTTGGTATATCCCACACTATTAACACAAAAATACGACCAAAACTAAAGGTTTGCTTGGAAGTTGGAACTCTGAGACGAGACTCCTTCCTAGTTCGGTGCCTAATGTCTTAAGAATTTTAATGTTAACCGACTATTCAATGTTCATTCTATTCTATCGTTGCTTTAATTGCGTGTAATTGGCAGTTAAGAGATGATGTGAAAAGTGAGGTTTGAAGTTTAAATCAATAGCATTGAATCATCAAGACTAACATTCACATCAACTGGTACACTGACACCGACACTATAGGTAATTAAATCTAAAGTTTGAAATTAATTATCCTATGTTGTACGTGTAGTGGTTAGATTGGTGGCCTATAAAACAGGTGGAAAACATTCCGGTGTAAAAAGCGTTTGATTGTGGTGCGGTAATTGGCAGTCAGTAGTTGGGAAAAATGCTTTTTAATTTCAGCTAGTTATTTGGCAGGAAAGACAATTGACAATAGACAAATCAAATGTCACGTTCGTTCGTGTGCTACTCAACAATGCCAATAAAATAACGTTTTGTCGATAACTAACTGATATAGTTTTTTTCTTGGATTTCTCTTTTTAGCTTTTATTGCATTCGGCCCGGTCTCAAGAACAATCTAGTCAGTATTGACACGTGGCACGGTCGTCATTGATAATGAAGAATGGAATTTCGGTGCAGTTGTCTTGTGAATCATAGGTTGTAGGTTCCACCTCATCAAGTAAAGGAGTAAATCTTAGAATTGAATGAGTATCTAGAAAGGTAGGTTAATAAGAAACTGATATTATACTGTTCTGTCAGGTGGTCTCAGAAAATTATATATGATTATCATCAATTTTTTACGTGATTACTCTTTACAGGCAGATATTACCCAGCAGAAAAAATATATCAAAATGCTTAGGTGTGGATACTGTGAGAAACTTTGTGACAACTATGAAGACTGGTTGTCGCATCTTGTTAGTGAAGAGCACCAAGCAAACCTTGGAGTCAATGATGTATTCGTTAAGCACAGCAAAGATCCAGACCGAAATGAGAGGAGTTTGATTATGTACAAGATGAATCCGAAAACTCATCCGTATGACGTGATTTGCCACTTTGCGACAAGTGAACCGTTAGGATTTGTCACTGATGCATACCAGCATATTTTCCCTCATGTGAATGAGAAGTTTTATCTTATCGTTTTTGATCAAAGGTATAATTCATAACTTTCATACATTACTTAACACACATAATATACCATCTATTATGTAGTCCTTCATGATTTTGAATTTGTGTTGTTATTCTGTGTAGGAAATTTGCACAACGTATTGCCTCCCTCTACGAGAGATGTGGAGATCAAAAAGTGATTACCTCAATGGTGAACTGTCAAAGCAAAAGTGACTTAACAGAGACTGATTGTAAGAAAGATATTTTATGCCTCATAATTTAATTCGAAGCTTAATGAGTGGTATTGTATCACAAATTTTTATTTTTATTCTTCAGGGAACTCCAAAATAGAACAGTCATTCTTTTACAGGCGTCACAAACATCTGAAGAGAAAATTGAATGATATGAGTTGGGATCAGCAACTAGAGACTTTGGTGAAATTCATTTCTTTAGACCAAAAGGGATATGAGCAAAGAGAAACTGTGATTGATGAATTGGAGGTGTTAATCCGTGAGGAATTTCACGAAGCGACAGTGAAACCGTTTGGCTCATGTACAACATGGCTTGCAGATGTGAATGCAGATTTAGACGTTTATGTAGATGCTACAGGTGAATTGCACATTTCTATTTTCAGTCAGTAATTTATGATGCTCAGAGTGGTTCTAGAATTAATTTATATTATTTGCTTGTGAAAGGTGACAAAGGAAGAAGTGAGCTTGATTCTGAAGTAAAACTGGACATTATGAACAAAATTACCAAAATTCTCCGCGACAAGTATGGCGGCAAGAATGTCTTCCCCATCAAAAACGCGAGAGTGCCCATCATTAAATTAAGTCACCCAAGTGGACTCAAAATCGACATTTCGTTCGAAAACTGTTTGTCTGTGCAGAATTCAAAAATGATTAGACTGATGGCTCAGTTGGACTATCGAGTGCGTAGACTTTTGATTTTTCTCAGATATTGGGCAAGGTTTCATGATATGATAGGTCCCCATTCTGTCAAAAGCTACGCACTTATAATGATGGTCTTTGTCTATCTTCGCAAAGAAAAGATCCTCCCTTCTGTACATGAGCTTCAACAAATCGAGGGCGTCAATGAGTTCACCGTATGCAAATGGAACGCGTCTTACTGTGGCAGCCGAGAAATGACATATAAACACTTACCATGGCTCAGAGGTTCTCGGGATCCACCAGCCATTGAAGGAATTGCTCATGAAGTCCTTAAGCTCGCATACGGATTTTTCAAAGAATATTCGACTTTTGATTTTGAAACCCAAGTTATCTGTCCTCTGACTGGCTCGTTTCTTCCCAAAGCATCATTTGAAAGTACGTTCGGGATGGATCTCCCCTGCGAAATGCAGCTCCTGAAGGCACATTTAGCAACCAGTCAATGTACGCCGTTCCCAACCAGTAAGCCATTATGTGTACAGGATCCATTTGCGCTAAATGTTAATGTCACGGCAAGCTGCACGAATACGGATATCGTTATTCAGTTCAAGGCTGCTTGCGCAATGGGCGCTGAAGCCCTTAAACCTTTCATCGCAAGCTATGGCTTGGCAGGAACGGAAATATTTCTGGAACTTTGCTGCCAGCCTATCACAGAAGTGAAAATAATGGAAGCAATCCTGGGGACAAGTGTTGATATGAATAATCACGATCATTTGGCTTATGTAAAAACTGAGGCTACGTCATCCACTCACGAAGACGAATGGAAGACAGGGGACGTCGCAACAGCAGACGCTATCGCCAAAGCATCTATTAATGACAGCAATCGTTATCGGGAGGAGTATTCTGACAGAAGTCATAAGTTCAACATGGATCGTGATATTGAAATCTACGATAATCGACGACGTGATCGAGACCGCAAGCATAATGATGATGACGGTCGTCCATTGAGAATTCAAAGAACAAGTATGTTCGAAGATGATAAGGACCTCAACAGGAGCTTATCTGACAGCTTTGACCAGGGTGGCTATATTCGCTTCTACGAAACAGAGCCTTCTACTTCCGAAGGAAAGACTTTCCGTTGTAAAGAAGAAGAGGAAGAAACCAAAAAGAAGTCTTCCAAAGCCGCAGTTGGAGTAAATTACAAAAGCAGCACTTCAAAAACAGAAGTTACGTCATCATCATCCTCCTCTACTCGTGAAAAGAGTAAAAGCAGTACCAAAGTAAAAAGCGAGTCGTCCCCTCCGTCCTCTCCTGCAAACAAAGTGAAAAACGAGAAATCTTTGACCTCGACTAAATCATCGAATGATAATAAAACTTCTAACACAAGTAGTGAAAAGGATAATTTCAAAGAAATTGTGGTCGTTGTTCAAAATCAGTCAGTCAAACGTGAAGTAATGGACTTTCAGAGTGCCAGCATTAGCTCATCCCCTGTCATGTATAATCAAAACCAGGCCCAAACTGTAAAGTTCATTCCTCAGGAAGTAAAATTAGAGCCAAAAGTTACTTTTGTCCAATCTGATAAACCAGCCCCTAAAATACTACCATCTCCACCACCACCACCCCCACCTCTTCCACAAGACAATTATGAGGAGTTTTATGAGGAGGAGGAAGAAGGCGAAGATGTTGATGAGCTGGAGGAAGTTGATAAGTTCCTTCACAGTCTACATCAAATCGCGCCCCCAGAAGAGACCAGCGTGCACTTTGATGCTGCTACAAGTTACGGGTATGAAAAAGCAGTTCAACCCATTCAGAAAGAGGTTCCAAAACCGGCCAAGACAATTGTTCACTACGTACCACCGCAGGCTCGTAATTCAAAACGTACACAGCAACCGCTCCCTGTACAAAAACAAAGTCTTCAGCAAGTGACATCCTCAGCACAGTCTAAACCATTACTATGCTTCCCTGCATTTTCTTTGTTTATGAACGACGAGTATCAAAGTTGTTTTATGAACACACTTTCCGGCATAAACGTCCCAGAAAGCGTCAGAAACTTAAAAATGAAAATTCTCTGGATCAATTCTATCTACGATTTTTTCCAGTATGGTAATTTTTGGAGCAAATTCAGTCCACTGTATCCTGAATCATCCTATGAAACTATTAATGTGCAAGACACCAAAACAGTGTTTGAAATGACCGCAAGGAGACAGGAAGAATTTCTGGATAAGGATTCTCATCAATACGTTTTGATCAATATTAATCGCAATCGAAAACGATGTGGAAATAGTGCTCCAGGAGGTAACTACGGCCCACAGCCAAAAATTTTGAAGACTGATCCTGCTGAATACGAGCATAGAGCTGAAGTTATGTTGAAATTAGGGAAGATACCTACTAATACAAGAAGACCATATGCCGACGCATACTACTTTGCATGTCGTCCCGAGAATATTGAAATCTTGTTTAATCAATGGAGCCGAATATTTCCAACATTAAATCCAAGTGCAACCATGTCACCTTTAGATGTGTTTGGAAGAATGTGTACTGGCGTTAGAAATGCATCCCCCGTCCCGCTGTTACCTGTTTCGCCTGACGAATTAATACTCGCTGTGAAACTGCTCGTAGCTGTCGATACTACCGGAGACATCCCAGGAGTTTACTTTGGATTCGAGTCCTGTATACCCCAAAACGATCCCAATTGGCAGTATCAGGAACAATTCAACTTTCAATTTGAGAGCATTCTGAGGGATCTCATTCCATCATTCATCATCCACCGGCTTCAGAAATACTTTGCATCAAACGGAAACAAGTGACAACCAATTACCCTGGTGGATTACGATGAAGATGAAACAATCGATTAAATGTGCATCTTCCACCAGGATGTTCATAAATACATGCACAAAGTTATTTTATCCGCATAGATCGTCTCGACGCGCAGGCATGGGCCAATTATTAATTGCCTTCTACTACGATAAAATTTATGTAGGTATATATGCGTAGGTTAAAATTCAATGTAGCATTATTCTACCAATTTGATGTATTATGTTGGTGCTTTGTATTGTAGATTGTATTTAATAGTATTGAGTAATTGATTCATCCGAAGGATTGACTTCGAAAAATTTGTTACAATATTGTAGAACTAATCGAATTAAATTATGTATACACTAATCTTTAATGTACTGTTAATTTGAGATATATAAAGTCAAGATGCCAGTTGAAACTGCAGGACTCGCAGTCGACGGAAAACAAATTTTCCAGCTATTTAATTTTTTTTAGTTGTGTAAAGAATTTCAAATTGTTCTTTATAAAACAAGCGACAATATGAAGAGAGCATATTAAGCTGTGTGTATTGTTTATGTATAATTTTGTTATAGTTTAGTTTTATAGGAGAGTTGGCTAATAACTTATGTTTAAACCTATTATGATGGATGAGTGTGACATAACTTTTCGGTAGTTAAGTTATGAAGTAGTAGAAAATGTGTCGTAATTAACCATTTAGTGGTTTTATTGTAAACACATTTTAACATTGGTACTAATAATATTTGGTTGGAATATAAATATTTTCCGTAAAAATACAAACAAAATCAAGATTTAATACGAATAAAATCGACCAAATATTCAACATAATATACAGAGTAAAAAAGGTACATATATAGCAAAACAGGTAAAATTAAACATTTTGTTCTAATTTGGCTCTTAGTTTGTCCAACTTGATAGCACGATCACGTTGCTGCATTTTGTTAATAGCATTGTGCTTAAGTTCTTCCTCTGTTGAATTGCTGCAAGTTTTTCTGTGTGGCATCGCATATTTTAGCCTATGCCAAAATAGGGGATCGTTCCACTTCATGAAAGTATTCATCTTCATGTACATCTTGAGATCATCATCTTGAACATCGCATTCTTTAAGGTCTTCCCCCAAAAGGATCAATATCACTCGGTTTGAACGGTCTTTAAGGGCCTACGACAATTTCAAAAAAATCAATTACACTCAGGAAATAACTAGCTTGGAATCAGTCACGTAGTTATAGCCGAATGATATATTTCAAGTATTTTCTTACTTGAGCATGTGCAGCTTTGAACTCGAGACGAGACCATACAGACTCCACGAAATTGCTGGACAAAATAACGATCGTTCTTCGAGACCTCTGCACTGAATTTATGATCTGCGAGGGAATCCACTCCCCAGCAATCCAATCTAATTAAATCAATCAAAAAAGTAAATGAACACTATCTTACCCTGTTAACTCTACAAATACCACTTGAGCTACACGAAGCTTCACTCACCCCTGAAGTGTAGGCACAATTTAAAACCTTCCTCATCTTCCAGTTTCTTTACTAGCTCATCTAGGACCCATTCCTCGTCCTACGAATCACATAATTAATAAGGATTATTCTTTAATATAGAAGTAAATTAATAGATCAATCAAATATTGCGGTTGTAAATGTACCTTATGGGAATACGAAATGAACGCGTCATACAGCTTTTCATTCCCTTCACCATCTTCGTCAGCGTCCAAATCCCTTTCCCAAAATAGGCACCAGTACCACCCCTTGGAGTACAAGTAGGCTTTGATAGCCCATCCATATCGAATGGAAACAAAGAGTCCAATACAAAGGCAAGAGAGTAATATCACAGCAATCACAAGTGGCAGTATCACAACCACTGCCAGTCTTGAGCTAGTATTTGCACAATAGTTTTCAAACTTTTTACTTTCTTCTTGAACGTAGACTAGATCATAACTGGGATGACCTATTGCACTGTCAAAAAAGCCTTCATTCTGTTCAATTAGGCATGTCACATTTGCAAGATCACTAATTCTAGTGGGATATGCCCTCCATGGAATTTGAAATCCTGCACAATTTGTGCAAGCAAATTTGTTATTTGAAATGGCAAAGGTGGTATTTTGGTCGATGCTTTCAAAAAATTGCAAATCTGTGAGATTATTGCCACTGAGATTGATTTTGCTCGTTTTGTTTAGAAATTCTGTCAATAATTAAATAAGAAATCAATTAAAAATACGTTTTCTCATTGCATTATATATGCCAAATGTCAAATTACGTGAATTATACTTACCCTTTATATAAGCCGTGTTGTTAAAATTGACAATCTGATTATTACTCAAATCCAACTCTATCATCCATTTTGCATACTTTCCCTTAAAAGTGTTAAGCTTGGGAATATCCTCCAATGTCAACTTCCTTCCAGAGCAGTCAACCAGTACAGTTTTATCTACAGACCGTTCTTTACAACTGCAGGGCATGGGGCATCCAGTTTCATTTCCCATGGCACAAAGCAACTTGTCATTAGGCACTAAAACAATTGAGAATAGTTAGTCTTCCTGTTTTAAAAACATATCTCTAAATATCAGAATTTATGAATATCAATCATTCTTTTACCATCAGTCAACCTCCTTCCTTTTAACTCTGCGGGACTACTGCAATTCAAATCTCTAATCTTCATCTCGTAAGACTCCAAATTCCACGTTTTTAAAAAGTATGCAAGACAGTCGCATTCCAGTGGATTGCCACCCAGGAGAATATTTATTTTTTTCTCATCGTGAGCATTCGGTTCGAGTAAAAAGCTCATTCGCAAATCGACTGTGCTAATCTTGTTGTATTCCAAGTTTAAGGTCAAGTTACTAAGTTAAAGAGAATCAATAATTTACATATTTTGAATTGCGTAACATGTGTGTACCTTGTTCTTTGGACGTTTAAAAGTGACTTACTAGGAAAGAAAATTAAGATCATTTGCAGTAACGTGTTTAATTTTGTTGTAGCTCAAGTCAATGACAGTGATTTGAGTAAACACTTGTGTCCAATCAGAGAAACCTAATCGCTCAATGTTGTTATGAGTTAGATTTAGTTTCGTCAATTTAAAGAGGAAACGTAACGGCGATTGATTTCCGGAATCTCCAAAAAAGTTGTATTCATCATGCTCCGGCAGCATTCCGTTTGCATTAGGGGAAGGAGATGATGAAAACGTAACTTTATTAAATGAAAAGTCCAACTCTCGCAGATCCGTTAGGGGCTCGAATGTTTTGTGTGTCACCGTTTCAATCTGTATAGGTATACAATTCAATGATTTAATACAAACCATATTTTTCTCCAATAATCACTCATTTTATCAAAACATTGAAAGCTTTAAATACCTGATTTCTTGCAAGGCTCAGCTTTGTGAGAGAATTCATAAAGGCAAATGTGTCATTGCGCAATTCTGTCAATTGATTATCGCTAAGATTCAACTCAGTTAAAGAAATTGCTCTCATTGCCCCTAATTTTCTTAATCGGTTCCTACTCAGATTGAGAATTTTTAATGTTGGAAGATCAAACGCTCCCGATTCTATTTCAACAATGTCGTTCCTTGCCAGGTCAACTTGGAAAAGTTTTGGCAAGTTTTCCATCACTGGCAGTGTTGTGAAATGATTTAGACGCAAATTGACATTTTGCAAGGAGGGTAGGTTTTTGAGAACGAGTGTATTTTCTGGGAGATATTCTGGAGATAATGTTGTAGTAATGTCTTCACCCCCTCCTGGCGCAGGTATAGATCTGGAATTTATGGCGCTGGAAATCGATAAATTGGCAAGTTTGGGCAAGTTGAAAAAGTTTGGAAACTGCACCATCTTTGAATTGTACAAAAGAAGTTCTTCCAATGAGGGCATTCCATCAAAGGTATCTGAGTCTATGCTATCCAGTTTGTTACTGTTTAAATACAGCCTCTTTAAATTAACCAGGTTTGAAAACGTGCTAGCGTTCAAGTACGAGATGTCATTAGAGTTGAGTTCCAAATGTTCTACAGAAACTGGGAAGGTTTTGGGAGCGATAACACTAATTTTGTTCAGCGTCAGCGCAATACTTGTGAGTTGAGTATTATGGGTGAAAGTTCCTGCTGGAATCATCTCTAGCTTATTTTGGCGAAGGTTGAGTGAAGTGAGATTCTTGAGACTTGACAGGTCTGGAATTTTTGTTAAGTCATTATTGCGTAGATTGAGATAAGCAATGTTAGGCATGTTTTCAAAAAAGTTTGATGGGATGTCAACTGGTTTCGCAGCGTCCCTTATGAATGAAAAGCGTTGGATATCTGTTCCAGTGAGATTCACTGTCTTGAGTAGTTTACTCCACCCCTAGTTTTTCAAGACAAAAATCATTATTATTAAATTATGTCAAAGTCAATTTGTCATAATAAAACTCGCCAATTCTTTTTTATTACATCGTCCACTGGAGGGCAAAGATAAATCTCCAACCGAACAATTTTGGAGTACAATTGAGACGAACTCAAATCCATTCCTTTGATGTAAGACCATGGATCTCTAATATTGGCATCGTTGCACTGCACTGTCAATGACGCCTCTTTGTAGTTGTCAGAGTCTAGTCTTTTTACTGTGCAAATGGCAAAAAAATCATCAAAATTTCAATTAATATACTGTAAATTAATGGTCACAGCCATCATATATAGTGCAGATTAAAACATTCATATAATAGTAGAGACTCAACTCACCTTTAAGTTCAATAGGATATTCGAACCGACTATTATCATTAGGGCACTCTATTCTCCACCCTCCGTCATCTTCCTTCCCACAAATGCAACTTTTCACCGAATCACAGTTAACAAGTAGTGAACACACTGGATGCTGGTCTAACATAACTAATAGTAAACTTAACACGAGTCCAACTGCCTTAAAAGCGTTTATATGTGATCCTTTAAAATTATGCTTTGTTCGTTTATTGTAGCAGCTACGATTGATCAAATATGCTGCTTTAAGATTTTGACAATCTGAGAACGGTAGCTTCTTTCCTTCCTCCTCTTCATCTTTGTTCGGTATTCTGCAGTCTGCAGCCATGTTGCTCGCTATTTCGGGTTGTTGGTGAGAGCCGTTTCGTGCAATTTTAACTCTTGTTTCTTATTAGTCGCCAGCGACAAAATAAGAATTTCAGAATGATATTTTTGTGACACGATATGATTGACACTATTAAAGTTAGCAAATTAGCTATCACATTTTATTTGTTTCTTTTCAAGTATACAAATTGTTTTTATGCGTATCAAAAAGTATCACTGCAAACACGCAATTTACTCACTGCACTTTCCTCACACATATCTTTACAACAGTTAATATTATTGTTCTTTTTTCAGTAATTCTTATCACCTTGTTCTCCTCAAGGTGTTTTGCTGATTTATTCGATATCCCACGAAATTTCTTCTAAAGCTCGTGCATAGTATTTTCTTCAGGTACTAAAATTCCAAAAAAGAAGTTTACATTGTAGGAGAATGTAAAATTTAACATTGTTGCTGCTTCCAGCAATGCCATAAATATCTTTCTTAACAATAGATGCGCTATTCTTTTTACAATGTAGTTTACATTCATTATGTTGTTTTTGTCTTAATCATTGAAATGGGATTATTTTACTTGTGTGCATTATGGTATGGAATCTATGTTTTTTATTATTGGGTTTTCTCATGTATGGCAGTGTTGATGGTATGGTAAGGTTAGTTGAGTCATAAGAATAAGTTCAATATTGTTGATGACTTGGTGTACACAACAAATTCACAGTTAAGTAAGAAAACCTGCAGCGTACCTATTAATGTCCATCCACGATCAACATTCCTTACTAAAACAGTGCGTTAATATGTGCATGAATGCATGTATGTTTGTTATGTTGAACGTATTATTAAAACCACATATTCTTTAAAAGACGAAAGAATATGATTGCCGTAAACGATAAAAGACCTTGCTCGACTTGTTTTCTTGACACAGGCACCAACGAACCGTGCGCATATACCAAAGGACGCGCAGTAATGGTTCATTTGTTCATGCTGAACTTCTTTAGTAAACTGAAAACCTCCGCTATAGTTATAAGCTATACAGTAACAAAGTAACAATGATTCCTTTTCAAAAGTGTAATACAAAAACCAATGCGTGAAAAGGCTTCACTTTTTCATTGTGTAAAATTGCATCTGCTGAAATTTAAGAAGACAGCCCCCAAATCACATTATCTGCAGATTTACATCCTGTTTGCGAACCTTCTTCGTATGCTTTATGTCACTGTTATGAGGGAGATGCACGATTTACGAACACCGTATGTAAGTATGAATCTCAACAGATTTATGGAGATAAGATGCGCAAATAAATGAGGAGGATGCGATTGCGAAATAGGCAGAATGTTCTATAAGCAGCTTAATATGCATATTTATTTCATGGGAAAGAAACTGAACGGGTCATTGTAGCTGATAAAATTCTCAATTATAACACATTCTTCCTTTTTCTAGCAGTCCATTGACAATGCAGAATGGTTCAGAAGCTTTTCTCACAATCACAATTCTTTTTGACACTGTTTTCCATATATGCAAATTCTGACTTTCAATGGCTAATTGACTTACAAATACAAAGATGTCATCATAACAAATCGCAAACCGCCGGAAAATGAAAACATTGTCACAAGCTTGTCATTTTTATCTGGCAACCCTTTCATAAATAAGTATTGAATGAGGAAACCAAAACGACCCAGTCCTTCGTAAAGGAAACCACGCCAGCCACTGACGGAACATTGCCATGAAGAAGTCACAACTCACAACACTAATGTTCTTGATTCACGACGTATGGTTCAAGGCCTTTAAAAAAATAAATTAATAATGCGACAAATATAATAAATACCTATTTATAACATTGCATACAATACCTTAGTCTTTTCACAGCGATTATGCGATGTCCAGATCTTAAAGCTAAAACTGATCAAGAGACCAAGCACAATTCTGCAGGATTTTGCTGGTCTCCACTTGCACTTCAGCACTTGAGCTCACAATCATGCATATTGCATGCCACAAGATGACAACAAGGATAAAATACGACTGACTTGATGATGAAAAACTAGATTTGCTTTTATTGTTCTGCCTCGACTCTCGACCTCAACGGGCTGCAGTGCAAAATGATATCAGTGCAATGCATATTGGCATTGGTTCATGGACGATGAATTCAGATGGCTAATTGATGCAATCTTGCATCTTCCGAGTGATAGTAGCGAAAGGTAACATAACGTACACAGATTGATAGATACTAATGGAGAAGAAGACGACAAGCTTTTCTTGCATTATTTCTCAATGGCATTTCCAGTCAGCTAGATTACACTGGCCAATCATGAAAGCTATAGGTCGATATAGATACTCGATAGAAAACTGCTCTTATGTGCGTAATGACGGTGGGTAGTAAAATCCCTAATTTTCATTCATCACGACAACAGTCAACAAACAACAAAATTCACGCCTTGACATAGGGGATTCCTCGCTGCCACACTGCCACTACTTGCTAAAAAGTCCGCATTTTATCTTTGCAAATTCCCAATCAACTATAAAGTCCAGTCTTTAGGCATTTTTTGGTTTTTATGCCGTCATCACGCTCAAAGTAGATTTGGCAGATGTACACTTGCCCAATTTTTTTTATTTCGGTTTTCCTCGTTTAGCATTGCGCATGCTGTTATTTCCATTGTCCTTAAAATCATAAATAGCCAATGAACCACTCTATGCATTACATATTATCACGTCACTGAAAGGTGTACAGTTTAATTTATCAGGTAACTTGTTTCCACCTGTCCCTCTACTAAAAAATGCAGTCCAGCCACTACAACCATCATCACAAAAGAGAATTTTTGTACAGAAAATACGCAGCACTTGAAGCAAAAGGACAAGAACTAGTCATGTTTCTTCGGAATTGAATTAAGTAATGGACTGAAATTACACATTGCCTACCATATTATGAGTATACTGCTTCGTGTTTTTTCTTAAGAATTGATTGAATCTCAGGTCTTACATAGGTATATATTCAGTAATAACTTCTCCGCTTCGAAAAACATTTTTCCATAAAAAAGCTTTTTCATGCTATGATTATCAAGCTTTGCCTTTGCTTGGTTGATGCTGTCTGGTCTAATGATTGTCTCCAGCTTTTTCACGATACACATGCCATTTAATACCTATATTGTAGCAGCAACACAGGCAAAACTGCAACTAAATTCCAAAAAAAGCTAAAGTGACTGTACAAATCTGACTCTTGCTTGATGATCATAATCATTTTTGAGCATCATGATGATGATGAGGAGCACGTAAAAAATATATTAGACGTGCATAGATAATAATATAAACTACCTTGCACACTATATAGTTGTATAAACTACCTGTTACCTGTGCATTTAGTCATGCAACATTTTTCTACCTGCCTAGTCATAGCCAGCCTACTTTGAACATAGATACGAACAATCATTGTAGGTAATAACAATGCATAATCACAGCAATATTCAAGAAGCAGACCCAGTCATGCAGCCAGCCAGTCCCAAATGCTAAAATACACATCAACGTACATCGTATGTAAAATGAAAATTCTTTTTAAATGCCCAACAGGTAAGAAAAACACCACATTCACACCAAACTCACCAAAAACTTTCACATTCAACAGGTATTCCTGGTATTTACTGCGATATGAGGGCCATGCTGTAGATTATAAGTAAAAAGATTGAATTGAAATATGTGTGTATCTATTTAGATACATTATGTACAATGCAACTTTGTTATGATGCAGGTATAAAGCAACGACCATTATTGCCAGCAAACAATGAAAATGCAACATATTAACAAAATAATTTCACTTTGTTTAGCCCAGTATGTTTTTCTAAGCGTACCGTCTCTAACTTTATGTTACTATAATAGGTAGCTTTAAATATTTCTTTCTAGTACATTGTCAATCGTGATTATGTCAATTATATAGATTCTCTGAGATTTATAGATCAAAATACATTAAATTGCCTCCATATTTCATTGGATGACCGAAATATAGTCATTCCTTGAAATTTTAACATTAGTCCGATTATTTACTTATTTCCAATTATTTATATAGCTTGCATATTACATGTATATATTCCACTTCATATAGACCATATATTACAGAAAATATTGATAAACTCATTACATTACAATGTTACTTCGTTAGTTATAGAATATTTTAAAAGTGTTTTAATCCATTGACTAGTTGACTGCGCTTATTTTTTTGCTTTATATTGGTTTATCTCAACACATAATATACAACATATATCTTTGGACTGAATATATTGTAAATAGTAATTAACTAAGCATGGGTATGTTATGTAAGTGATGAACTGACATAATGCGGATGCCTGTGTGCAGTATTGTTACAATGCCACATAACATGCGCATACTTTGCATATGAAAAGAACAACGTGACCATTTTAAACAGCACTTTAGCCATTGTGAGGAAAATGTGTAAAAGATATTATCATCATATCATAAAAGTGAGTGCTAATAAGGTAGTAGTACCTGTATAGGTATACCATTTAGGGAATGATATAGAGTATTATAATATACGTATTTTATACGCGATACACTATGTTAGCGAAAGAGTTCTATATGTGCTATGCTGTTGTACTATAGAATTGCAATGGCGCGATATAACAATAACGAAGACTATAAATATGACGCAATACTCTCGACGACTCCACGGGCGTCTTTCTTAATAGAAAAAAGTGTAAGTTATTATTCATGTATTCATATAGTCCATGAGATATTTCATGACTTGAGGGAGGACGGAATATGGATGTACCTATGCTGGAAATGGTAAAGTTGTAAATTGTGGTGATGATAGAATTGCTTGAATAGTTGTGGATATACTAAATGATGGTAAAATGGAAATTGGCATTTGACGGCATTGGTAAAAATGTACTTTATCGGTCAATCTTCCCTTAAACCCCAATAGAATTTCATTTTTTGCATTGCATGCTCTTAGGTATATGAATTCGTATTAGAGATAGATGCATTGTGAGTATTTTCATGTCACATCTTACTACATACAGTGAACAATATTCGGTTTTGTGGTAAAATTTTATAATAATAATGTTATGCTTCATTAGTCTGTAAGATCCTATCCCTACCACTTGCAGATAACTACGTAAACAAATTATTGCAATATTTGCTTATTGCATAATAAGAGTCGAAAGTTTGAAATGAAGATTTGCTGCATGGACATGGATAGTGAGAGATTCGCTGTTTACCAAAGAAGTTTTACAAACGTGCTGTGACGAGTAAGAGACGGTTTTCGCTCATCATTGTCTATTCTCATAGCCACGCATACACGCGAGACAATGTACACTCTGAATTATCATTATTGTCTCATTATCATCTAACCGTATGAGACCGGACCTCATCAGCTTGATTTAGACTAAGCAATTAAAATACATCACTCATCACAAGATCCGCATAATTCTTGTTGATGCTGGACATGCTTCTCAACGTTTTTGAGAGAAATCCAATGTAGTCGCAGAAGATCTATAAAAAAGAGTATCGTCCCAAACTCAACTTTTGCTCACTCGATCGCAATTCACAATTCAACGATTTTGTAGCTAGCTGTTCTGTTTATCTCAGCCTAGCCTGAAGAAAGAAACAACAATTAAATGCGATGAATATAAAAATGCACAACAAGGAACAAGATCATGATGCGGAATGAATTGTACATGCGAATTTGTATACAATTGCTTAATTTTCATTAGGGAACGAATTTATTATGTAACCAAACTTCAAACTGGACATTTAAAATACAGTATTAAGTGAACTAAATCTTTTTGCAGCAAACATACGGAAATTGGTAGGAAAATAATGTTCGTCAAAAAAGCGTTTTCATCATGTAGGAATTTTGGGAGATTGGGCTGGGCTTTAAAGAGATAAATGTAAATCAGATCCGATCAATGATAAATTTGTTCTTATACTGACTGCCTTCTTGTTCTGAATTCTTCTGACTGAAAAAGATACATTTTTCACACAAAAATATCTAAAAAATAACATAGAACTTGCGATCATTTTTTGTGCATAAAGTTCACTTGTTTAAGTTATTTGGGGCAACATGGGGATGTCGATTTGTGGACAAAGGGATTTTGTGTATAGACTAGACACTACGGGTTGCAATTGCAAACTTGTGGAAACCCAGGCCCAGAGGTTGTCAGATTATCATGACTTTGAAATAAAGCATTACGGTCTACCACCAAGCAGGTAAATGACAATGGCCGTCAGTAATGAAGAGAAGAATTGCGACATTTAAAAGTTGTTGTGCTGCGTAAAAACCCAAGGTACTGCATCCTTTTATAGTTACATAGTAATGAGGGATGATAAATTGTTGCAGTAAGTAATAAAACAAAAGAAGAGATAGTTTACGAAGAAGAAACGTGGCTCAAAATGTGCATATTTCTTATTGTTTGTAAAATGTAATATAGTTTTTATATAATATTTACTTACAATTAGTTCTAGAAATGCTCCAAAACTTCTGCCCTTATAAAATCATAAGCCTCGTCAGATATGGTCTTATCTTGGTCTAAACTAACACAAAAGAGTGTTTATCGGTATTAGTGTACTATTTTGTAGTGCTATCTTATAATCATCTTCAATCTTCACGATACGATGTGGGAAATTTCTTCGTATTTCGTAGTATGCTATGACCAACTGCCTACCTAGTAAATAGTGTATGTTATATTTAAAGCTCCAAAAGTAGCTGACATTGAAATTGCAGGCATGGACATAGGATGTGTTATAGGTTTTTCCATGGCCAAACCCAAAGTTCATGGATCGACGACTTTGCCTACTTGATTTAGTGAATGATTCATCAGTGTAATTTAATGTGAAGTTAATTCATATGATATAAACTGCAATGTACGAGATAGAATATGAGCTGTAAATTAGCTTTACTTTAAACAGCTTGTTTTACACTGACATTTTGTTAAAAATTTTCATACTTATCCCTGGCGTGTGTTTTTTATTTTGAATTGATTTGATGATAATCTTCACGCACTATATACATGGATGCATATAAATATAATTGTGTGCATTTTTTTTACTGTTTCGTCATTGTCCTTAATTTACTTGTACTTTTATTCAATTCCAGAAACTGTATCGCACCATGCTATTCTTCCTCATGTATGCTCAAATTTTACATACGGGTTATATTTGTATCATTGTATCTGCAATCTACATAGGTATATTTTTTAATGTCAATTTGTAATAAATTTACTATCTTGTAAAGTTAAAACTACGCCGATGACTCTTTCCTTCCAAAATCTCCACCTGTCTCAGGTGGTGGTGGAGGATTTAACGTTGTTGGAGAAGATATCGTTGTCAATTTTACATCCCTGCTCGATCCCCTATGAAATACACCATATAAAAGCACAAGATTCTTAGACAACGGTTTTTGCGAAATGAACAAATATTGATGTACTAACATTAGTAAAATCTTACAGATAGGCAGGTTGAGTTGTAATACGCTCTTCACGATTTCTGCTTTTCCACCAAGTTAGAACGCACAATGCGATTATAACAATGGGGATCACGATTCCAAGCACTATACCGGCGGTTTTTGCACTGGAAACGGCATTATGCTCGCCCTCCTCTGAAAATAAAATAAGTTTTTGATAAGATATTGACTTTCAAAAATTACTATCAACTAATCAAACAATATATAAAGATAATAAAGTTGTGTAAATACAGATTGCATGCACATTATCTTTAAACACCAAGCATTTATCATGGGGTGTTGTGTGAATATACCGGATGTGGGTGGCATTATGAACATTCCAAAAATAAAGCAAGAAATTATAAAGCATTGGGTATACATATTTTAATGTAACAAAACATAATATTACAATACAACAGATTGATGAGTGTATAAGCAAACTTTAGTGTGCACTAAACATAAACACATTGATGATGTCAATACAAAGTACAAAATAAAATATTGTCACATTTGTGTCCAATTTCCACTCATGCAGATTAAGTAAACATTTGCTACGAGATTGATTACTATCTTTGGTTTCATGTTTGTACAAAACTTATAATAACAATTATGCTGGCATTTCATATCGATTCTCTAAACTGCAATGGTTGATGACACGTATGAACGGTTATCTGACGACGTTGATGAATCCTGTCTTTTTGGCAGACCAGTTGTAAATGATGATCCCACGCTAGGTCCTCCAGGTCCAGCTACACGGGGTTGTCGCTCCAAATCATCGTTAACTTCATCTCGGAATTCGATATGATCTGGTCGTCCAGGAATGGGTTCACCGGTATAGTACACTCCATCATATTGCTGATTAGGGCTTGATCCAGGTTGTGGCTCTGTCGGTTGCTCTGCTGATCCGCTTGGTAATGCTATAGCTGATGTTGGTGTTTTTGGTTGTGAAGGAGTTATTCCTACGGGAGTAGATGGTGTTCCACGTGAGCCTCGACGGCCGCTACTCCCACTTCCTGAATTTTTGCGTCGCCGTCCCTTGATACGATTTTCATTTCCGCCTCCAGTAGAAGATGCATCTGTCATTCTGGAAGAGCCCCTACTTAAAGATGATCTCGATGATCGTGGAGAGCTGTCCAAAATTGGCACATTTTCCATGATCGGTGTTCTCGTGACCATTTCATTGCTGTTCTTATGAAAGTTGTTTCCAGTAACTGGTGGGGGAGGGGGTGGAGGAGCGGAGGTTGTGAGTAATGTGCTCGTAGTGGTATTTTCCGGTCTGTTGTTGAGGCCCGTTGTGTTTATTGCACTTGATTCATTTGGATATGAGCCACTAGATCTTCTGTAATTGATGTAGGTTGGTGCACCTGGTCCTGTTCTTGATGGTGCGCCTCCTCCCACGGGTGCTAGCTTGTCGGTGTAAAATACCTCTGGTTTCGTGTCTTCTTCGTACATTCGTCGACACCAGAAAATGAGGAATGCAACGAATATCAAAATGGGGAGGAGAATTCCGAGGACGATTCCGGCTGTTTTGGCACTCGCCACCGCAGCATGTTCACCTTCCTCTGTACATATTCAGGATTAAATACCTTTCCTTAACAAATTGTTTTTATTCCACTTGACCAATGATACTCAAAGCTGATGTTGTTAGTAGAACTAGCCTAAACAGCTACGAGTAGCACATCTCGCGTTAAAAGTAACTACAAGCTACATAGAACTACATGATTTACAATACGAATAAAAATATTTGTGAAAAATCCAGAAAAGCCAAGAAACTCAAAAATGAATTTTTATGCTGCTAAGAATTAAAACATTCGAACAGGATATTGGTAGTCTGATATTAGACGAAAATCTTTACCTATGCATCTTGTCGTCCTCGCAGGATTCCAATTCAACCATTCACCTTCTGTCCTTTTGTCCCCGGGACCCCGAGAAGGAATATTCCACTCTCCACTACCCAGACATTCTCTTCTACGTTCTCCAACAAGGACAAAGTTGGGGTCACAGTCGAATTCCACTTTAGTACCGGGCGTATACTTAAATGTACTTTTTCTTCCATGAATGGGAGTCATTAGAGCACCGCAGGATGTAACTGGATTTGGAAAAATACAACATTGTTTTATCTCGTTACAATAATATAACTAACACTATATATGTATGAAATCTGGTTTGAAGATATTTACTTGGTTTCAAGCCTGTGTCTTTTAAAGTAACAAATTGGTTCTGGTAGTACTTTGCCCAATGACCATATTCACGGTTGAGAGTAACACTGTAATCGTACTTGCATGGTAGGGACTCTCCGCAGAAATCTTCAACATCTTCAGGTTTTAACGTTCTGCAAAGCAAATTATTAAAAATGTCAGTGATTCTTTAATCTTACACTCAAAGGAAGCGAATTGCTATTTGCATATTAATTAACTTACACATTATAGGGAATTATTAGTCTCAAGTCTGTGCTTAGGATTGGTCTGAACATTTTGTCGTTGTAGCTGGAACTGGTCTTGCCATTTTCATGATAAAACAGCGAGTAACCTTTGTCATCAGTTTCCTTTTCATCGACCATCCAGTGCAACGCAAACTGGTTGTGGACAGCGTCCAAATTTTGATTTCCAGCAGCGGTAATCGTTCCATCCGGAAGTACAAAGTCGTCCTCTATCGTACCACTCCAGTTGCCAAACAATCCTCGGGTTTGATTCTGAATTTGTTTGCAAAAATATTTGTTCCCGTTATTACACCAGCGTGCATACACTGAAAAAGCACTTATTATAGAACATACATAATGTGCATTTTTAACTCACCAAGTACGTCATAGGCAAATATACTCGAGTGGTCATATGCCCCATATTTTCAATCACTTCCACCCCAGCACCCGACTCAAACAGTGCAATGACATGACTCTGATTTTGGATTGCCGTTGGAGTGTAAACAGTTACTCCAGGGAAGATTTGGATTTTCTGAGGATATCTGTCAAAAAAGACCCTATGGTTGTCCACAATCACATCCAACTTGTATCTCCATTGTGCATCCCTAGGACGTAATCTCACTTCTACCGTCACAGATTGGTTGTCTTTTGCCGCAACAGCAGTCAAAACTGTTGCTTTAATTTCCTCGAAATTGTGATCTGGTAACTGTTCAAATCTGCCTTGCACGTCAAACTTGTGTCTGTCAGTTTTTGCCTTGACCAAAACAAACTCTCCTCGACCGTTGAATGTGTATGGGAGCCCATCAAAAGTGTAAATATGAGGATCTCCAAAGACAGTACCAACGGCTGGAGGCTGATATCCTACACAGTTTTGAGAGACACGCCGTTCAAACCGGAAAGTCATACACCACCAACTGTGTTCATGTTCCCACATGCAACAAGGGAAAAAGGGGGCTACATCGTGGAGATAGTGAGATAGAGATGGAACCTTGGAAGCTTCATTCCAGGGAATGTGACCATAGTCGTGGGCTCTCCCAGGACGACCTCCCCATTTGTTATCCATAGTCATCATCAAGTAGCCGTGCATATCGTAACAACATTGCTGACCGGAACCACTTCTCCTGTGTCAAAAGTATACATTTACATGTTAACATTAACTCCTCTATAATTATGACTCAGCAAGGAGTATATGAATAAGTACACTTACGTTGGCATTGCAGAACGGACACAATGTTTAGCATTATAATGAAGATAACAACTGGAAACTTTTCCGTCCTTGTCACAATTTTGATCAGGCAAAAAGCGGCCCTTGTCAGCTAAAGCTTGTTCCAAATTACATGGGCAAATTGGGAGCTGTAATAAAGTTGGAGTTAAATATTTTAGTACTCTATTTTCATGTCACCAATTTATAACGTGATATGATGCAAACTTTCTTTTCTTACATCAGAGGCAAAATTCTTCAGAAGCCTATCCTGAACAATCCATTTTTCACAAATTTTCTCACTCCATGCTCGTCCATACTTATTTTTCCACGAGGGTAAGAGATACCACGATAATGGGATAGGTCTACTCCATAGTACAGGTTCATAAGGAATGCCTAACGCATCACTTGGATATGTAATGTTTACAGAGACGATACCAATTTCAAATTGCAGCATCCAGTCTTTCATTTTCTTGTGAAAGTCTTTGGGATTGACTACAAATTCACCAGTGTTGGGAACACCATCGCCTAAGGATTCCAGGTAAATGATTTCAGGGTTAATGGTATTCTCTCTGTAGCCCCAGAGGGAGATGGATACTGGTGTTGCTCGGTCCAGAGTTAAATTCTTGTAGTCCCAATTAATTAGTAGTTGTTGGGGTTCCTTTTCTAAATGATCGCTGTTTGGAAATGTGACAAGTTCTGGAGCAGTGAAGGGGGTTTCAACAAGAAACTTTCCTTTCCAGTGGAGATCATTGCTGCCCTCAACTTCCACAAAGAAGTCAATGTAGCCTGTGGCATAAATTCGGGGCATTATGCAAGTTGCACGATTCTTGTCAATCACGGCTCCAGGAACTCGCATTGTGTTAAAACGGCAGGATAGCTTTTGGGTGCGATCAAAACAAGGACCCGTCACATTAACTATAGTACCACCGAGTAGATTTCCGCTTTCTGGAGCAAAGCTTAACTGTTGCTTATGAGCGGCCATGTCGACTGTTTGGGTTAACATAAAGAGGCATGTGAATAGTAAAAACATTTTTTAGCAAAGTAAAATATACTTTTCTGAAGGAAATTCATCCTTACATATTTCGGGAATGCACTGCCCAGACATGATTTTCTCATCAATTCTGAATATGTGACGGCCAGGAAGATTATTTACATTTCCACTGGACAAAATATTCTGGAACTTGGCAGTTTGTGAGTATGGTTTGTACTCATATGATCTTGTCCCATTTCCAGCGTTAAATCCGATCTGTTTAAAAAAATTATTGACACAATTAAGAAATGCAATAAGAAAAGAATTGATTTGGACAATAAAAATAGTTTAGACCACCACAACACTTACAAAAGCAGGGGTACCGCCTGTACCGTCCTCTGAGGATCCCCCAGCTTCCGTGTGTGTTGTCCACCCAATATGCTTGTAATTAAATATAGCGTATGTCCTGGTTTCATCTGTGGCTAGAATCAACTGGAAAGTGTTGGTCTATAGAGACAAAGGAAAGCATAAAATTGATTGTTAAAAATATTTATTAAAAGTGGCACTGCTATCGTAAAGTTTTGAAGTGTCATGATTTTGTACCGTTTTTCTGGCATGGATAGTGCCCCCAGCAAACGTAACATTTTTCCATGTAACGATCACCGCATGTCTTGGCTCAAACCATTCAGAACCCACGATACCCTCCCTAATATCCCATTTCAGTCTCTCTCTGATTTCAACTCCAAGCTGGTCTGTTCTTCCCATCAAATCCCTTTCCACTCTGAAATATACTCCAGATCTTCTTGGGTCCAACTCATCCCCTCTCAACTCTCCAATTTTACACTTGGAATAGAAAGGTCCAATGAAGGAAGGGTCTGATTGTTTGGGATAGTCAACGATAGGAAAAGTAAGAGGATACGTGGGGGAAAGGGTTGGTCCATCACTAAACGCCAAAAAGCCATGAATGGATACCCAAGTGTAATTGTATCCGAATCCAAAGAAGGGTAGGAGGAAATTTAAATGTTTGGTAACTTGGGGTGAGTTGTCCTTGATGTGCTGCTGATAATCTCCAATATTACTGTGGCCCCCTTGGTCATAAAATGGGTACAACAATTCGGAACGAATCTGAGCGAGTCGGGAGGGATTTAGAATATAGTTATAAGTTGATGACATTTGCCGTGCAGACTGCTCTTCAGGATTGAAAGGGTCTATTCGTGACATCATCGGGTCAGGCTTCCCATCAAATGTGGCCACTGGCTCGGAGGCTGCAAAAAACCAGCAAACCAGCATAGGCATGAGGAATATTTTTTTGCAAAATTTAACATTTATAATTTCTATTCGGGTGCATGATCTTAATTTTTGTCATTGATGCCTCATACCCGAAGCATTTGATTTACTGTAACATATACCATCTAGCACACATATATGACAAATGCATGCCTTATTGCATGTCATGCAGAAATGTAGCCATGAATCATTTTGATTCTGTTGGTGACCTCATTTTCTCTTATCTTTGAGCCGAAGCTTCAAAAGATAGGAAGATCGGTGTCGTTGATACAATAATAATTTAGTCCACAACCCATGTATTGAGCTGTTTTCAGACTTTCCATATTCCATAAAAACAATATTTTTGCATTTATTCATTTCAGAGTGGCTAATATCATTTGACTCAACGGCTTAAGTAAACAAAGGTGTGATAAAACGTCCGGTAAACTCTTTGGTAAACGTGGATGATTAAGTAATACTAGTGAGTGCTGTTACGATGTACGTTTCATGTTATCTAATTTATATTTATAAAATGTTTTCAGGTTATCAAGGGATCAGTTAAAAATATGCGATTTGAAGTATTAACTGTATATATGACAGAAATCTTTGAAACTTGCATACAAAAATTGTACTTTTGAAATGTGATTTTGTGAAAGATTTCATACAACCAGAAAAAATTCGATGGCTCTCCTAATTGTTAGATGTTCTTGTGAATAGTATATAATATGGGAGTGGGGCAATGAGAGCTATCAGTTGATTAACTTGCGTTAATTAAGCAGCATTAAACAAATGAATAGGAAATTAAACTCCATTTTAACTTACGAAGGACCTCCACATCATCCGGGATTTCGAGTTGAATTGCTTGTGACGGGAGCGACACTGAGATCACGAATATGAACAACACTAAACAAAATTTGGGTATTGTTGTGATGGCCATGCCACTGCCATTTAAAATTATTTGGTTAAATCGCGCCATATTGACGCAATTTAGATTCAGTTTCTGATTCCTAAAACTAAAACAATTCACACACAATACGTCTTAACAATATTTGCGTCAAGTAAAAACTATGCAATATGCAATTTACTCTTTCTGAACACAAGAACCGTAAAATTAAGTCCGATATATCCAAAATGGCTGATAATACTTTGCAAAATACTTTTTTGGCTTCAGGCTAGTTTATCCTTCTCCGTGCAAAAGCCAACTGGAGGTCTGACTTATCTTCATTATGATTGTCTTTACATTTTTACTCATATTTATAACTAATATACAGAGGTAATATTGATGGGTGCACTTTATATGATGCCTAAGTATTGCTGATGATAAGCTAACACAAAACGAAAAATTATCTTATCTTATTGATAATATAAATGTACCAAAGCAAAGAGAATAGCGTTTTGAGGAGTTGATGATTTCATCCATTCCATACAATTTCACGCATTGAATCATGTAAAAACGACAAATAAAATCAAACAGCGAACTTACTTTTTTATTGTTTTTTTTTACCTATTCGACATGATATAAGTAGAAAGAATTAGTCATCTCCGTTAATCATTACTTATCATCAATGATTGAGATCATGGTAATACAGATAAGATGTATAGCAATGCATATTACGATTTAAAAAAGATGTTGCATTTATACATATTTTCAAGTGCGTTTGAAATAGAACGTTACTATTAAAAGCAGTTCTCCGCGGTGAATCGCTAGTGTAAAGTTTGAAGTTTGATGACGAATAGTGATAAGCAAAATGTTCCAGTCACAAGTGAAAATATGAGTATATTATAATTTATAATGTTGTTGGCTAGAGATTTGGCTTATTACATGCAATGACTCATCATTTCATAATTTCTGGTCAATGTAAACGTGTGGCAGGCCTGACGTTCTACAAGTTTTATTCTACAAGTAAAAGTCAAGGATGAAATGAAGGTAATTGGAAGAAAATGTAACTGTAAAATATTTAGGATTGAAAATTTGTTTTGTTGATTTTTTAAAGCATAAATGTAAATCAGACAATGCAGAATTGCATAGTTTAATTGGTCAATGTTTTAGACTTATAAAAGTAAATTAATGTATACATGTCTGCAAATGTCACAAAGTTATCAATTGGAAAAAAGCTTAAAATGTTTCAGTCAAGAAGTAAATCGTGTACATGCATCATAAAAATATCAATGAACAAAGCACCTTTGTAATATAAAAATGAAACGTAAAGAGTAATGATGAGAAAAGCATAATTTGCGTTGTCCGAATTACAGCTCTACTTAATTAACATAGATTTATAATGAAGTACAAAAATATTACCTTTCAATAATTCTAACAGAAGTCTAAGTTGACTTAACTTACAGTCGATTTTTTTACTTGCTTTTTAGCAAGATCGTGTACGATAATTTTCAAAAAACGGTTTGCACACTATGGTCATAGGCATATGTCAAGTTTGTCAATGGAGCGTCCCTGAGATATCCGATCAATCGTTTAATTGTTCCACTGACTAAACTGTGGTTCCATCTGGAGAGCAACAGTAAATGACAGTTAAAAGTTTGGTACAATAGTCAGTGAAATATAATTAAAAAATTACGTACTCAACCCCTTGGAATCTCATCATTTCATTTATTTCCGGTGAAAATTTTGCCGCAGGCATTGTAAAGTCATCAAAAACCGGAATTATATTTCGCTTTGCATCAACCGCCTCTTTGATTTCCTAAAAAGCGTACATTTTATAATGAAATATATCTTTTACTAGATACATTTAACCAAATATGTGTGATAACTTTACCTGGTGTACCACATCAGTATAATTTGTATCCCCAATGCATCTATCTAAGCTTCCGTTGGACAGTATGAAAATAAAATTAGGAGTTTCTTTAATGGCTTGAATTAATTGCTCATCCCAATGTCCAGCCCGCAAATCTTCAACGTCCAAAAAGCTCGTCACGTTCTTTTGGTTTAACAATACTTTCATGAGCATAGCCAAGTGCTTGGATGTCGACCGTCGGTAAGATATAAATGCTTGATAAGGACTCCCAGTTGCCTGATTTAAATTTACTCGTGTATGACTTAATACTATCACCAAAATAAAGATTTAAGATTGAATGGATTAAATGAGCCCTTAAGTTTTAAGCTTACCTTCCCGGTTTTTAATTCACTTGCACTTAAGCTATCAGTAGGAATCACCGACGACGGTTTGCTGTTTATCGGTAAAAATGTTGAAGCAAACAATAGGATGACGACGAGTTTAAAATGGTGTTCGACCATTTTGATTTCAGTATGGTAGCTGAAAATTTTCCAGTTGCAATGCAAATGTAAATGGAACAAAGAATGCTTCCTATTGATGCTTGTTCGTTAAACCGAGATGAGCCCAACGTGATTGGTGACTGGCGAGAGTCACTAGTCACTGGGCTTCCACATTTATATTGCCATCTATGCAAGATTAAAAATTACTTCCAAATACTGATAATTAAGTGTATAGCATGCTACAGAGGACTAATATGGTAAAGTTGGTGCGTATTCAAATTAACGTAGGTACCTTCTTCGTTGTTCGATATGCACAACATGAAATGACAATTTTTTAATGACTGCCAAGCTCAGAGGAAGTTTTTAACGTATTCAATTTACTATGAGTTCATGAGTAGCTAAATTCTGTTTGCATATTTGAATTTTGAATCATTTGATACAAACTTATTGAAGCATTTTTGAAACAAAACAATTTGATTATTGATGTATGACATGCAGTGAACTATTTATAGAACAGTAAACTTTATGTTAATCCTTTGGAACTGCATTTTTTTTATTTAGTTCCCTGTTTTCGTCGTCTTTTGTATTTCTGTAAAATTGAATCCCAGTGAAAATGCATGTCTGTGAAAGTGACAGATTGTGTTTTGTTTTAACAGTATCATATGAAAATTCCTACATAGGTATTAACTGCTTTTCATGAGCGCGCTATGCTAAAGAAATTATGAACCCATTAGACCTACATATATCTCAACTTGATTGTTTTTTCTGTGAGCTGTAATTTTTGGAAAGCCTGTATGGTCGTTAATTTGGTTTACCGATTATGGTTTTAAAAAAAGTAAGCATTAAGCATTGAATATGAATGTACGTAGTTGTAGCACTACTATTGTGCTAGATGATAACACTCATATAACGCACATCTTTACATGCATGCAAACGTTCAAATAGCAGCCAGTTTTAATTTATTATAAAATCTTTAACCCGTGATTTGCGGTGGTATTAAGTTTGATGTTGAGCAGTCAGTACAAAGTGCATGTCTCTCAAAAATTTCCGATTGAGAACATTAGTTCACTAATGAGTTTTTGATTGTCACCAAATCATTTGTTAAATGTAATATTGTAATTCATGCTAGCTAGATACAATTCATGGTAAAACATTGATGAAATTCTTATGTCGAATCCACATATTATTATGCTCTATGCCAAAAATCAAGTATTGAAGTACATATTTCTAAACTTTAATTGATGAACATTCATTATAAGGAAGGATGAACAATAATCAGATGGAAAGGTTGTACTGATCATATTATTATGATAAATGAATACTAACAAAATAAACTTAAAAGTCAGAACTTCGTGTTTCAATAATCAGTCTTTATTTTTCAACAAAATAAATAACTCATTGTTACATACATTGTACATATTAAATACGGTAGCAAAGATAAATTGAGTATCAGAGCATTTGCGGAGATTTAAGTTCCTATCATACTAGTTACAGCAACTTATAATAGTCACATTTCCTGGTTAATCGCTTATGTAACTATAATACGTTATACAATGTGACTTGGGAAATTACATAGAGGAGTTCGTCATTCATGACTATGACTATTACTGTGATCTACGCTAAATTATACTATCATTCTAAAATACATTATGGTAGTCGGTACATTTTTTGTAGTGCGTTGGGAAATGGTAATAGCTTGAATATAACAAAATAGGTAAAATAAAATAGTTGTGGTTTCGACCTAAAATGTATTGTAATTGACATTTTCAACTTAATCCACTTCTTCGACAGTTGGACCACTTCCATGACCTGCACCGGGAAATCCATTAGGAGCTGCTCCACCAGGGAAACCACCAGGGAAACCACCAGGAGCTGCTCCACCAGGGAAACCACCAGGGAACCCACCAGGAGCTGCTCCACCTGGGAAGCCACCAGGGAAGCCGTTTGGAGCTCCATTTGCACTACCATCACCACCGTGGAGTTTCATCATGATTGGTTGGCAATCCTTTTCCAACTCCTTCAACTTGAACTCG
>JAQIXX010000626.1:0-52252 GCA_034700605.1 Willowsia nigromaculata | reverse complement strand
CGTAGGGACATAGGAGGTACTAACAAGGCTTGGTGCAAAATCAGGGGCAAATCGGGAGGAGACGAAAAACCCTCCTAGCCTTGTGAGTACCACATGCAAGCTGCCATTTGTTTTATAAAATACGGCTTTTCTTGACTGAGAGTTGTGTAGTGAGAGTTTAGCTGTTAGAGAGTATGGCTGATCAAGTATTTACTTTCAAAACATTCTTAGAAAATTAAAAGTAGAAGAGTGGAGCTAACTTTCTCCTTCGAAAGTTTCTGCCTCAAACCTGAAGCTTTTTGCCAATACTTCTTTCATTTGCGTTATTTTGTTGAAAACTGAATAAATAGCAGTATGTATAGCCACACCTTAGTTAATGTTGATTATCATCAAATCATAATAATATCTGCCTATGTAAACTTTCCAGAAAAAGAAAATTTTGCAGCTAACCGTCACAATACCACTTGGTTAATTTCAAAAGTTTTTGTTTAATGAGTCACATAAGCTGGAGCACAATGAAACTAGAAGTAAGGTTTTAGTTCTTTGTTCAGCATTCCGTGCTCTACTTCATGTTTTAAGTAATATGACCATCTGCTATGATATTGTGTATCATTATTTTGCTACATGATATGACGATTATTTCAAAAGTTTTGTATGCTTATAACCAAAAGTACTATTACCACTACCAAGTTTCACTTCGCGACAAAAAGTAATTGCATACTTTCAGCATTCATTATACACACAGAGTAAAGAAAACAGAGCCGTCTCGTGTACGATCATACATAAATTACACAAACTAACATCGAAACAATGCTAATAAATGATTTTTAGGTAGAAATTTTTGCTCAATGATGCTTCATTCCCTCTGAAATGTCTAATATTTAAATAACAGACGATGCTATGGTGAGTAAGGAACCAGGACTGCTTGCATCTTCTGAATTTTAAATCTTGTAAGCAGCTAAATGCATAAAATCGATCACATTTTAATAGCATAGCATTCACTTACTGTACAAAAAACATATTATTTAAATACTTTGGAATTTTTGAAGAAAAAACACTTTTTTATCATGTATCATTTGCCTTTGCATCCTATTTGTGGATGAACTAGTAATAATTATGGATGCCTTGCATATTAAATTCGTAAAACTTGTCAAGCAAGTTGACGATTAGCTTGCTTGCGTTTTCAAGCGCTACACTAATGGCACGTAGCGTTTATCGGGCTCAATTAAATAGCGATATAAGTTTATGAGTATCAAACGTATTTGTATGCTATCTTGCTTAGTGACTACAATCAATCAAGCAACATGATGTAGGTTATTTTCAAAATAGTATGCATGTAAGTATGTATTTCCCTCATCTGTAAGAGTTTATACATAAATTTCTAAGACCTGCCTGCTTACTATAGCGTAGAAAAGCACATGTTACATATTACACAGCATAGCGCAAACTCTTAGATAATAAGTTAGTAAACTCCAACTAGTTTCGATTTTTTCGAGGAAAACTTTGTTACCTGAAAACAAAGTTGAGTAGATATGTCATACGTGTCCTTATTCTTCACTCATCGATCTGATTTCTCATGCATGAGACCTGCCACTTTTGCCTAACATAATAGTTCAAAAATGGTGGGATGGAACAAGCCTTGTAAATATTTACTGCACAATAATTTGTTTGACAAGTTTTATGCTAATTTTATGCTATATTTTTATGTATATTCAAGGAAGTCGATTTCAGGATTGCAAATTCATCATTTCGTACATGATAGAATATGTATGGTAGGATTTTACGATACAGATTTAAATGGGAAGCATTAAGTCATTCCCTATGCATCCCAATAATTTTCTCTCTCGATAAATATAAATAACTGATTAGAGTTGCAGAGTAAAAACTACTCAAGTTTTATATCAAAGTTTATTATTAATAAGTAGGAGGAGTTAAAGAACGAAGCAAGCCAATTGTTAAAATAGACTAGGTTATGGGTTTAAGCTCAATCATCTTGAAATAAGCTCCTTTCATCGTTGTTTTTATTACATAAGGCGTACCTATGAGAATTTCGTCGTGTTTTGTCTTTCAAGTTGACATGCCTGACAAAATGTAATGTCAAATGTACTCCCCACATGAAGTCTACATCAATAAATTTATGTAATCATTTCTTTTTCCTTTTTGTTTAAAAAAGAAACTGTCAAAAATTATTCAAACATGTTAATGTTTTAATACAATAAATTTTGTAATTTCAGTAAAAAAAACCTTTATTGAGTTTGAATCAATAATTGAATTTTATCCAAAGCATTGATGAATTTAGGAATACCCTATATTCTATGAATAAAGAATTCCTTAACCATGAGCTGTTATAGTCTGTGACATAAAATGTCAACGAACGGTTACGTATTGGTGAGGGGAAAATTTTTCATTGTGAATGATTTGATGAAACCAAGTTGTGAACCTACGATTTTGATTTTTTTTTCATTGAAAAATTTTTACGTGCCATGTGCCATGCAGAGTATTTTTGTAAAATAATTACCTCAGCAGACGCCGAAAGTTAGAGCAGTGTGTTCAGCAGTCGTGTTGCGTTCTTGTTCTTTTGTCTTTAAATCAAAAAGAAAGTCTGTAGTGTCGCATGACGAGTTCGATAAGGTGCGGAGTTGGGTACGTTCACAAATAATAATATTTAATGTGTAGCTTTTGATTCAATTACGCTAGCAAGTCGTAACGTTTTCGTCAAATATTTGATGTTGGATGTGTATTCTGAAACTTTAGACATTTACTGTGCTCACTTTTAATCACAATAAAAACACTTTTGTTCGTTTTCACAAATGTTAACAATTTCCGAGACAGTATTTCTCACACTTAAGTGGCACGTTTATCAATGTGCATAAAATTTTCTGCATTCAGCTTATCAGTTTTTTGTACTTTCCAGAAAATATTTGACGAAGATTACCATCCATCACACTCAAGTTTTTTTCATTGAATAATATGGAACACAGTTAAGGAATCACTTATCTTGTGTTTCTTATCCTGAAGCAAGTAGTGGAGATGACGTGGTAAGATTCCAGGATTGAAGACTATATGGCTTATTGAGCAAAACGAAAAAACTAGAAGAGGCGAACTTGTTCTAATTGTTATTTATGAACTGTGAGGTAACTAGAGGAGGTAACTAGAATTTTGACATAATGCGGAGGGAAGGGTACTTGTCTGCTTACACTGAAGGTGGTGTACTAGTTGAGTTCATATCTCTTGCTTAAGTTCACTTTTTCAGTTTATTTATGGCACAACCGCAATCCGCTGCCACCACTTTAAAAGACGCACACATTCGTAGCCAGATATAGTGTTCATCCGGGAGCCAGATTGAATGATGAACTAATAAAAGGCAGAAGCACAGCTTTTAAAACTTGGTGTCTATGTTTTTTATAATAATAATAATAATAATAATAATGCAAAATGTTTCGTCCAACTTGATTCCATTTGTTTCTGTGTTTTGTCAATCAATCGTTTGTACAACTATATAGCGTTTTTTAATGTGGTTAGTTTTTATATTTAGAGTTTTAAATAGACAGAGAGTGCAAATTACAATACAGAGATATTAATTAATTGAACATTAAAATTCTCACGACGGAAATGTAAAGTGTGAAAGTTATATTTGGCGATATGTCACATAATTGATATGCTGATGATTGTTTTAAGAAGCTTTGTCGAATTAAACAGATGAATCAGATAGGTAGGTAAAGAGAGAGGTTATACTTAGAATACTTATGTTGTATTATCTTATTGCGTGTCTTGATGTTTTTGAATAAAAAATAATAGCTGTGTGCTGCTACTAATACATAGCTTACAAGGTAAAATATCAACTTCAGTAGTAGCAATTACAGTAATAATAGAATCTATAATGGCTACAGTGTGAGTAGTTTTAGCAGTACATAACGTATGTATTTATTTAAAATTAAGTTAAAGATTTATGAAAGTAGCTTAGAAGATTAACTCCAGGCTCCGATTTGATATGTCTTGAAGATGTAGTTTCCTCACGTGGAGGATGTAGACGGTGTGTATAGTGAACGATTTATAGAATAATGTCGCGAAACAATAGAGTTGAGGAAGGGTTACTGTTTTGTTTAGTTATTATTCGAGCTACTAACAAACTGTTTTACTGGTGCACAGATACTCAACTATGTATATGGGTAAAGTTTTCTAGAATTTGTTGTTATTTGGGTTATTACGAGAGTGAAGAGAAAGAGAAAAAGTTGATGAAAGTGAGATTTTGGATCCGCATATAGAATTGATGAAATTTGTTGTGATTACAGTGCACTAACAATTAATGAACTATGAGAGTAAGAGTACATTCCTCGACGAACGAGAATATTATAAAGCTGCTGATGGAGTGGCTAATTTGTGTAAATCTTTTTTCGCTTTCTCCAAAAACAATACAGGCTGATCCAGGCTGGGTCGGTCGGTCGTTTGGTTTGGTTGGTCGGTTAAGCAGCAGTAGTGGTGCTAGTAGTTGTTCTTCTACTAGTAGAAGTGGTTGTGTGTAAGCAAGTAGGAAAGTGTGAGGAATTTCACTGCTGTTTCTGCTGCTGCTGCTGCTGCTGCTGCCTCTGTGTTGTTATTGTTGGGGAGAAAGTGGAAACGTATATAAGCAGTTGTTGGATGGAACGTGAGGAATATTATGTGAGGAACTGGCAAGCAGGCCAACCACGGAAAATGTAGTTTTGCATTGTGTTCCTAGGACTTTTGTAGCTCTTCTAGAGTAGAAATAATAATATAGTACATAATAATAGCAGTCGCACCACCAGAGAGTTGTAGTAAGAAAGAAGTAGTAGTCGTAGTAAAGTAAGTAGTTTTTGTAGTAGTAACTAGGACTCGAGGTTACGATGGATAACGAACGACTGTTGGAAAAATCCGCAGTGCAGACCGAAGAGACGACAGGACTCGGAGCAAAACTTGCTTGTTCTTTTTTACTTTGTACACCAATAAAATACACACATAGGGACACACAGGTTTATATGCTCCATAGTAATGGATGTGCTATGCATGCTATATACATGACATCAAAGAAAGCAATACTTGTTATGGAACCCTTAAGAGGCAGCAGTGGCAGTGGAATCAGCAGAACATCCCTAGTAACATTTATGCGAGAACGCATACTGCATACATTCATACAGAGTACACTTTCACCGCTTTTCCTCATTTTTTCTTCCCTCTCTCTCGCTCCGTGCTGAATTGTGAGAGGGGAAAGTTGTGTAAAGTATGTATAGCAGGACGAACTCAAGTAGAGGCGGAATGACAAAGATAATACTAACGTATAGGTCATATCATGTTTTAGAAAACATATCGCTGCTGCTGCTGGTGATGATGGTGGTTCAATATATTATCAGTGGCAGTGGTATTAACGGAAGCGATGGTAATATCAGTATGCCTATGTTAACCTTGCCTAAGTGCCAAACCAACTACAAAACTCATTATAATGGTCTCTCTCGTTGTTCTCAACTAGAGCCGGTTAAATGGCATTAGTACTTCTCTTATAGCAGCAACTTCAGTTTGACAAGTTAGTCTACTGCTCGCATATTTAATGTACCACGCGCACACATGCACAACGACCAAAACACATAATTATAATATGTAATGTACCATTATATAACTCATACTTCAGTCTGGAATGCAAATAAATAGTCAAGTTTCTGCTTACTTTTACAATACATGCGATAACTTTACATTTTACACTACAATAAACATTAATACCTATATGTGTTTTTTTTCTATTTCAAAAGTATTTTTAACACAATCTTCATCCTCCCACTTCAAAAGCTTTGTTCCGTCGCCCCAAATCAAAAATAAGAACGGAAATAGGTAAAGTAAAATTAATGCTACTGTAATCGGTAGTCAGTCATGACTGAGAAATGGCAAAAAAGGAACTACCATGACAAAGAATTGCATTGATATTAGAAGCGCTTGTGCGACCTCGTATTTCCTAGTCGATAATATTTGTGATTACATGCAGAGAGTGAACCACAGTTGGATTCGTGATGCCATTCGATTGGGTTGGTTAACCACACTGCTATAAGAGATCTTCAAACAATCAAAATAATAATTATTGCTACATAATATACGTTACTCCATACTCTACCGAACGTGGCATGGAACGCTCTGGTTTATGGAACACTTTGTTCCAAGTTCCAACTCCTTATTGGTTCTCTCTGCCACGCTTCCATAGTTGCAAGCTTGCAACCAACGGTGGAGACCAACACTTTCACTGTTTCATACACCTGCATTACTAAAATATTTTGGATTATTTATGCGAACGATGCATATGTGCTTTCATGGTTTGTTTGTTGATGTATATCATGCGTCTACAACACCTACTAAAACTCGCCACGAAACAAAACTCGTTGTAAATACAAAGTAACCGTGGGTCTGTAATAGGCAGCAATGCAGTTACAATTTTATGTGTCATACACAGCATATCGTGATAATGAATTTTCACCAGGTGTATCTCTAGGAACATATCTCTCTAATGCAGGTATTTTCTTGTCCAATAACAAGAGTTGACTAAGCTACTTCATGCGTCTGTTGCTGAGCTTATTTTGCCGGTGAATAAGGGTTTAGCTATCACTGGCACGATACTATTACCGCGCTAATGTAGCCTCCATTCTGGCTGTATACAACGGACTTACTTGTAGTAAATGAGGTGGTGGCAATGATGGGATAGCGGCGTGGTGATAAAAGCTGTAATTGTGGCTTATCATCAATATTATAATATCTGCTTTGGTGCCCATGTTGAAAGTGGTATATCAGAGAGTCAATTAGATCACATGCCAGGTTTATTATAATTTATTGTACACTATCATCATCGGAGAGATAAAAAATAAGCCCGAATAGCTTCTTTAATTATGTATTACCTTCCACACTCTCCAAAATAAAATAAAAAATGCTGCCAGAGTGGAGAAAGAAGATTTTTGTAAAACTGTCCAAAGTTTCTTACAGTCTATCGCTGTGAAGAAATGCCGCATTAGAGAAAGTCTCTGTTGCCGTCGAGTGGGGAAATTCTTTCTTTTGGGATTGGGAAGCGTAGTTAGGGATCGTGACTATACTCGTTGTCCGATTCTAATGTCTTTTTACTTTCTCCACATCATTTCATGAGGGTCAAAGTAATCGGCATGAGCATGTAACTATGTAACTATACATATAACCGAAGGAAAAGGGGGCATTCTGTGGTGGATACATGATATGCAGTTTGCAAGCTTGCCATTTTGATTACCCAAAACGCATCCATGAAATCCTAACTGCCTTGATTCCTGAACTGATAACTGTGAATCAAGAAACCAAAAGCTTTTAAGATGTTACTTTTCGGGCAACGAGGTAGAAAATTGTGGTGCCATGTTATGTCATAAACGATGACCGTATGTACTTTTGCATTAGTAGGATTAACTATCATATAGATTATCTCCTTAAATCTACATTTTACTCCTTGCAAATGTTTGTATTCTTTTGCAACAATTAAAAACAATGAGCTCTATTGCTCTATGCATGTCAAATATAAAATGACAACTGGTGAGATGTACTTTCAGTGTTGGCAACAAAAGCGCAACACAAAAATTCAATTTCAACGCAAATGCCCAATTTAGAAACATGCTCGTGTTGCATTTCCAGAGTTAATCCCCTCTGATGAAAACAAAGAGCATTTTTTGTGTTCAATGTAGCGTGATTTTTTAATTACTATACCACATCATCAACTTGCTGGGAGTATATTTTTATTTGAAGATCAACCAGCACGCATAAATCCTTTTTACCGGTATACATATATTAGAGCTGTGAAAACACTTGAGTTTTAAAACAAGTTAAGGGTTTATGTAAACTTCATTTACATAATGAACTACTATTGTTATAAAGTGTCAAACTTTTCCGTGTAAAAAGTAGCAATATAAAGTAGTCTTATATGTTTGTCCACTCCGCAGTGTGGAACGCGTACACAGTTCTTCATATCGGACAAAAGGGAAGCAAAATATCTACTCAAGACCGAATAGGTTGTTTAATAAACAGGGATTGGATACTACCGGAGCGAAATGGAAAACACAGAGAAAGGACTGTAGCTTCGCCATCGAGGAACGGTTGTGAAAGGCAGTTTGCTCCTTGTATTTGCTTTATCAAAATATTTCAAGAAGAACCCTTAGAAAACTTGCTTGCATACAACTTGTATACGTACATATCTAGTACATTGAAGGTTATAGAATTCTTTTTATTTCAAAGATTACACATGCTATACATGTTTGTTTTTTTTTCTAAAAAGTAATAGTATTAAAGTCATAAGAATGCGACGGCGCTTTATCAATCTTTTACTCTTTCTTTTCAGCGTGTGCACATTTATAAGTTGATATATAAACTATGCGATGTGATGTGTACACTCATCTATATCAAACTTATACATAATATCGAATTGCGTACCTATGTAGATTGTAGATAATAAAGAAAAAATAGAATTGTATCATTGTTATAGTGGTAGACTAGTACGCAGAAATAACAGATCGAGCAGAGGTGCTGCGACTTTCACCAAGACTGAAGTAGAGGAGACTGCAGCGACAATCCTGCTCGCATAACCAAAAGTCTTCACTGCACTGCCGCTGTTACATGTTTCCACTGTTCTACTCCTAATGATTTCTCTTCTCAGGGTATTGTACGTATGTATGGATATATTTGGCCATATAACTACTAGTAGAAATCGTCATGAATATATTTGGTACTGGCATAATAATCCTATTATACGATATTCCTTCATTTACTAGTACATCCTACAAGAAAGAATAATACATTTTTGGGTTTATTTATACTTAAATAGTATAGGCACTTTCACATTTCTTATACGCATTGCATATAAACTTAGGTAATAATGCTTGTGATACTTTCCAGTTTTTTTTTCTTCGTAAGGCTTACAGATTCTGCTTTATTTCTTTCCATCTCTCGAGTTTTTTGCGTGTAGAAGTATTAAGAGAATGATAGAAAGGCACGTACATACTTATTTGTAAGGAAAATGGTAAGAAATGGAGGGAAAAAGAAGCTGCTTCAGAGAATAGTATACATTTTGGAGCAAGACATGGCAGTTTTCTAAGATGGGTACTCGTACCTTGCATAGAGACACCGTGAAGCACAACTTTCTCTTTTTGCTATAAATGATCGGAGAGGCACACATATAAAAACTTTCTGCAGCACACAAAAGCTCAATGCTGTAGAAGTTTACTTCTTATTTCTTACGCTTTCCCACTCGCTGCTACCACTCTGCTATCGCGGCTCTATACTACGGCAACTACAACGATCTTCAGACAAGCTATGACTCCGCATCAGCCCATGAGAAAAATGCCTTGGACGTATACATTTTCGGAGTAGAATGGCCACATCTTTTTCCCTCTTGGCTTGCCTCACTTCACTCTTCTTTTCTCTCTTCTTGCTTTCGTCTCCTTTTTCCTTGCTTTCACTCCTGCTTTTACTGGCAACATTGGATATCAAAGTTTAGATGCCTGTCTACTAAAAACTTGCTTTCTTCCTTCTATGGTGCATGCATTCGTACTGCTGCTGTTGTGCTCACATCAGACAAATCATCTATCTGCAAAGAGAAAGTAGACAAGTGGGCTTATGCTTGCTTTCTCTCTCCCCTTCTCTGTATCTCTGGTACTGGTGGTGGTGGTGGTTATATCGCCGAGAAGATATTAGTTTCACTCTGTGGAAACGTTACATTACGCTATGAACTATACATTATTCGAGTGAACATAGACAAAGCTCTTAGAGAATTACCCCAAACACCATGAGCTGAGTTAGCTAACCAGCGAGCCAAGGAAAAATGGATCCTAGCACATTATATGCATGAAAAGTAAGGCTATTCTATTCCCTTTTCTATCTCGGTGGCTGATTCCACCGTTATGAAGGGAACAGGGAGCTATATAATATTTTTGAATTCATTTATACTTCATGTCCGGGTACACAAGCCATATAATGTAGGAAGAAATTTTTTCCACTTTTTTCTTTATTTTTCATATACAGCCGAAAGTACTTCATACTGCAAAGAGAGCAGAGGGAAAGCAGAGAACCTTGCTGGACTCTCAAAGATATTCGAATAGAGCAGCAGGAGTAGCACTACTACCACCACAATAACCAGCCAGATATCTCGGTGCCTATGGCTTTTACAGTTTGTTACTTACTGAACTAGCACCACCACCACCACCAGTGATGCACGAGATTCCTAAAGCACAAATGCACAAGAGGAGGACGAAGAAATTGGCTTTTTCATACTAGTTTTTTATAACAACATTATGCATTATATGCAGACACGAGCAGCGAGCAAAGTTGGAAATCATTACGACTGTGTGACTGTAAAAAGTATATTTGTTCGACGAAGGAGCTTATTTTCTGCTGCTTTAGCCAACCAGACTGTATATATCGCATAGGCGATGAATTTCTCTTTTTATGTTACGTCCAGCAAAGTACCAGTCGAATTGACGAAGTAGCTCCATTTAATATGTATATATTTGAATGTGATCCATAGAGGACCTCGTTTATGACCGTCTGAGTAATTTTTTTGAATATCACATCACAACTTCCCCTTTTCGGAATAGTTTTATTTGCCATGCATGCAGCAACGGGAGAGTAGCGCGTACTCGGCATTATATACTACTGCATCCTCTTGGAATACTAAAGGAAGGCAGAGTAATGTAACTTTTCATGACGTCCCTCTCCCTTCCGTCATCATAATTGGCAAAGAAAGGCCATTCCTTTATGCTTCTTCGTCTCTATTATTCCATTCTTTTACTACTTTTGCCTTGGTGGAGCAGGTACAAAATATTACGGCAGGAGCACTTGTGTATTGTGCTAGCTCCGACTTTTAAAGATGTGTGTGTGTGTGCGGCTTATGAACATAAAATAAGGAGAAAATCCAATAGAGTTTCTTTAAATCTTCCTATGTCTCTCCGCATCACATTCACATAATAGCATGGTTTCTGGCATGCTCCCCGCTCCTTTCCTATCTGCTAGTCATTCCTCAAACAAAAAAAGTCAGTGAAAAGTTCAAAAACGTTTTAGCACCCATCATGTTCTTCATAGACTTTGATGGAGATGAACGCTGCGAAATAAAGAGTGAGACATGACACGAAGCAGGGAAATTATGGAAGAAACATGGTGGTGGTGTGGTGGTGAGAAAAGAAAGTATTCATTTCAGCGAAAAGAGGTAATAATGATAATACACGCCTTTTCCATAAATATGGTAATAATGCATGGGTAGCCTTGTGTGTAATGCATCTAATACGCTAAATGAGATCACATCAGGAAGTATGCGCTTCGTTGCCTGATCTTTATCAAATGATTCTTATGTTTGCTCATCTACTTAGCATAATGGATCTTACATACATAGGTGTGTGTGTACATCTACAATGTTCATCTGTGTGCATGCTAATGTAAGATATCATGATGTCAAAAGGGTATATAGTACAAAGTTTGCAAACTTGCTTCTGCTTGCTTTGTATGCATTTTCTAAAATTTCAATACTTACCCTTTAAACACACATGTTGTACATTCAGAAACTGGAGTAATATTATCTACCTATTTTACGTCCCATACTCGCTTGTCATTTGTCAACAGATATGTCACAGCCCTGTAGAGAGAAGCATCTGTATACACTTTCAAGTGTCACACATAACGTCTCTTCTCACTATTGATATGTAAGTGCCACTGACATAAATGGAATCGAATCGAAGACAAATACAAAATACACTTTTCTTCTATCATGAATACAGGTGAGATGAAAATATGTATGAGCCTTTGATGAACAAGAAAAAACTTTTTGTCTTCCTCAATGAATAACCTTCAGCTTTCATCGGGATTTTTCTCAGAATGCTCGGATATATCTAAAATCCGCGACACACAATGACTACAAAAAAGAATGATGGAATTATATGTTTTCTTTCTTCATGTGAACATCAAAATCGAAGAAAAATGCTTAGAAAATAGTTATTTCTTGTATCTTTCAAATTAATAAGTAGCGAAATTGTAGCTTCAGAAATTTCGAAATCCTAAAAGCAGATAATGAAAATGGCTCATCATTTTTAAAAAGTCTTAAAACCTATCAGAGAACCTAAGTGCATAAGCATCGATCGGATTATATTTATTTTTAAGTGATGGAAATTCATATTCAGCAGAGAAAGTCATAATTAAAAACAGAACAGAGGATTTCAATTACCTGTTTTTATAATGCATTTATCAACATGAAGGATGCATGCATACGTACGCAATCATTTTAGCATCCTCCTCACCCCCCAATAAAGCCGTTTCGCTAACAGCCAGCCGCAGGAAATTCGTGTAATATTTAGCACATATAGAAAAAGTATGACACTAAAGTGGCAAAACGAATAAAATATATGAGAAAAGTTTCCACAGAAAATTGGCGTCCTATTCCCAATGTGCTTGCCTCGTATTGAATATAGATGTGAAATAACAAATTGGTGACAAAAAGACAGTGTATGTAGTGCTGGAGTGTGCGACATAAGAGGAACGGCAACCTTGAAGCTGTCATTTATTGTTACATATATCTATATGTGACAGGAGACAAGGTAATAACATTTAATGTGTGATTTGAAAAGTTAGAGTATACAGTATTTCGAACAAAGATTTCCCAAAGAATTAGGTAACAACATGGCTCGTCCACATATTTTTACACTTTTAACTGCAAAATTTTCACATTTTTCACGACTTACTCCAAAAGATTTTTAGTTAAAATTCAAATTACACGACTACCATTGTAAAAAAAAAATCCGTAAAAAAAATTTAAAATAAAAATTTGCAGAACAGTTTTCCGTCCTTATCTAATCAAAGTATTGTGTACTGCTGATTATTGTAGCTGTTTATGTATGTTGTGCTATGAAAATTAACCATTGCAGTAAATAATTTCAAATGCGCAAGTTGGCTAGTACGCCCTAAAGTACACATTATTTCAAATCGTCATTCCCATCAAAGTAAACTAATCAAATCAAGGGAATGTAACTTTTATGAAAACAGGGTACCCTGCTCCCAAAAGCCCATTGCTATGGACATTCCAGATTCCTTACTCCCGGTGAGAAGGTAACACGTTATTGCTTTCTTTCAAGGAGCTTTTATGCCATGCTATGTGAATGTGATATTATACAGCAATCAAGGAAACCGTTGTTGCACGTTGCAATGAACTGCTGAACCCATAGATCGAGGTCCAAACATATCATTAGCTGAAGGAAGTAGACATGACATTTTTCTGGTACCATCACATAGCGTAAATTATGCAAATGTTGGTATTATAACAGAGAAGCAGAGGAAGTGTACAAAAAGCAACCTCTTGTTCAGTTACCTGTATTTTGGCGCATTACCTTTAGACACTTACCTGAAGGTCGGTGAAAAACACATGAACTACATGCAAAAATCTCGTGCGATACTGTAATTGCGAGATATAAAACAATTCGTTTTAAATTATATAGCGTCTGATAAATAAAAAATGCTCCAAGAATTTGCTTACAATTACGAGTTTGAATTAGACTAATGTTACTTGGAATTATGTTGGATTATTAACCAAAGACCATACGAAAATATTTGATATTTACAATGATACAACATACAACTACTACACAAACTTTTCTGTTCATTGTTTTCAATATATCGCAGTTTTTGTACAATCAAAACACATTTTGAGAAGTAGTGAAAGTCGTACAAATAGAGGGAGAGAGGTTAGTAGCGATCAATTAGTAATTATAAAGACGGACGACAGTGCTTCAATCAGTGGAGAGCCTTATGAATTACTGGTAACTCCTTCATTTTAAGAATTTTTAAATGCACTCAAAAGTACACTATTATTTCGCCAATAAATTTCAAATGGAATTTTTCACTTTTAGACAAAAAGTATTCACCAGGATTCCCAATTTATTAACCTTCAATTGAGACATTACTTTTAAACATAGCCTTTGAAATTAAAATAGTTACTTTCAAAGTTTAAAAGCTCGTTTTTGGGTTTTACATAGGAAAATTGTGAAACGGATAGTTGGTATTCTCCACGGTAATGGCAAAAGTTTATATTACCATTAAACGGTTGACTACTTTTTTTGAATTACTCCTACCTTTTTACTGTGTGACATTGTTTGTTAACCCAATTCGTGCCTTACAAATAATACCGGACTTTAATGAAACTTCTTACCCCTGTAAACGTATGTTAGTATTTGTGGAGATATGCTTGCTGTCAAATTAAGACTACATAATATAATAAAATAATATTTATTGAGATTGCCACTCATAAAATTATATTTTATGTTATTTTACTTGCAGATTAGGAAAACTTTGACATGAACAATAATATAAAACATAAATATGTACCTACTTTCAAGGTAATTAGGAGTTGTTGTCGTAGTAGCTGATAAAACGGAGGAAACTGTACCAATTTAATGTGCTGGTTCGCTGATTAGAAAAACGCAAATAAAGCAGTATCACTCAATTTTCTAGGCAACGTGATTTTAAAATGAATAATAATTGAATGAATGATATCGAATAAGTTTTGAAATTCTATGACAACGAGGGAAATTTAAAAATGGATTCAAATTCCAATCACAACTTTCTTCAAGATTTACTGCTGTTTTACACATGCTTTCACTACTGCGAGAAAAGAATGTGCATCATGCTTCATGTTCGTAAATATCGCTAGAACAATTTGTTGAGATTATGGCTAGACTCATCATTACTTAGTGGTTTAATTACAAAACTCTTTTAATTTCAGTGTAGTTGTAGAAAGTAGTCACAAGCAGCACTTGAAGTTTCGCACATTCCCAAGTCAAATAGCAAACTACTATCCTGATTCCCAACTTGATTTTACTGTTTTGGAAATCAAATTGAAGGTCAAGACAACATATTTTGATGTAGTTGTATGTATTATCACTGGCAGTCCAAAGGCATAATGTTGTATAATACCCACATACTTGTGAGAAGTAAAAGCTTTTAGTAATCCAATATTTTTTCATCTCTGACCTAACATACTACTTTTTCTATCATGTAAACATGTGCCTTCAACTAACAATATAAATCGTAATCGTATTACTATAGTTTCATACGGAAATAACGAGTAGTAAAAGAGTGCACGACATAGTAAGATTACGTTAAAAACAATACACAGTGAGTAAGTAAAAGTGAAAGTTCGTGACCCTGACCACACCCAGAAACAAAACGACACGGCGTAGCCAAAGTCTACATTCATTCGTAATTTCTTATATACATCTTTGTTTTTTCAAGACATTTTTGTCTTGATGGAAAAATTACTTGGGAAAGCCATGAGGCGTTTTTGTCATAATGTTATTTGTAGCTGCGAGCAATACATTTCCTTTTTACATATTAGTGTAAAATTGGTCTTTTACACTATGCATGACCATTTTACATGCATTGAGTATGCCTTATACTACTCGCTTTTGTCCTTCGAGTAGCTGTGTGTAGGAATCTACACATTTACTCACTCCGTAGAATTTATAAAAAATCTTTCATGCAACATGCAATGGGGCAGTTATTGAGGCAAATTATGCATAATAAAATGTAAATGTGATTCTTACGTTTGACCTGAAGCAGTAATAACTTTTCATAATCTGGAATATTGGGCACGGCTAGACTAGAAATGCACCAGAAACAAGAGTTTTTTACGCGTGATTTAGAAGAATTGTTTGAATCCTTAATGATTTTAGACAGATTTCGGCAGTGGCTCAGGTGTGGATTGTTATCGCATAGCGTTACCGTTGATTTAAAATAAAATAGCCCTAAAGTACGGCTTGTGTTTACGAACGTCTTCAAGAGACAGTATTTGACAGGTGTCCATCGAATCGAACGCACAGTAAATACACCTATTGGCACTTAAACGAATGTTGCAATGGAAGTAATTAAAAATATCCCCAGAGCCGAGGAGTTGCTTGTGGAAATGTCAGGATTTTATTGTAGTGACAAAATAAAACACGATTTTAATAGATAAAATAATCACTGACTTCTCATGTAACCTTTCGTATACACTTTTTACAAGATCAACTTACGTAAGTTTACGTAACAAGTAACAAGGGCATACTGAGCTTAAAAAAATAAGCACAACCTGAAAAGAAGGAAAATCTTATTACAGTATTGTTTTCACTTGTCCCTCGGTCTATTGGTGTCTATCTTCATTGCAGAACTTTCTGTAAAACTATTCATGTCAGAACTTTGAGGCTTTGAATGATGAAATAATATTTGACCGCATATGCGAAATGCTCTTAAATTGAAAGCATATGGCATGTATGGTTACAATCATAATATTACTTATTGCTACATGAAACGAGTAATTTTAAATTATCATCAAATTATGCATTGCGTTTTGTTGAATACTTCATTTATCGTCCTATCATTCTTGTAAAATGCCATTCTATCAGGTAAAGCAAAGTTGATGTGATAGGAAATAGTAACATGAAGAAATACAGAAACTCCAATAAAAATGCTCCATTCGTGTCCCTAACTACAACAATTTAACCATACAACAGAAACGTTAAAAGCCTTCATTCAAAATAAAATTTAATGTTTAGCATGGGACATATATCTCATTATGTATCCACTGCGTGAACGTAAAATGTGGATGCAGGTCTAGACACTGTTTGCACTCATGCAGTGTAGTGTAAATGGGAATAGTTAGGGTTTTAAATACAAATTACGCATTTGAGCTTCAACTGCACGACAAATCTGGTATAATTCTCCTCATTTAAATCAATGAAAATGACTTGGATGAGCAATTTAATGCGTGAAAATTATGCCACGTAAGAGTATTTGTGAATTGGTGGTTTGCCAAATCACTCATGACACAGTTAATTTCAAATTCAGTACAAAAGATGTACAACTGAAGATTGAATTTTCGAAAAAATGTTTCGCGAGAAACATGCAGCATATTAATTTAAGTAAATTGATGGTGTTCTTTCATTTACAAATGTCCAGCATTTTATGCAATGAAATAATATTGTCTGATGCGAAAAGTATACCATCTATGTTGATGGAATGCAACCGCAGATGCAATAAATTGTACCTAGTTAAAAGTTAGAACAAAGACTACCATTAAGGCGTATGCATTTTTCTACGAACCGCACATATCTCCCCAGCGAGTTGTAGTGTTTTCCACCAAACCTCGCTAAATCTCGACCCTAAATCCTACGTATATGTAGCATGAAGCTGCTAAAGAAGAATTGAAAACAACCACCTTTTTGAATCTACTTTCGGTAACTGCTTAATTTTACATGATTTTAGCAATAGGCTATAGCAGCTAGCATTCTAATATCTGCACCGTCCAGGAATTTCCGTAAGATTGCCCAACTGCACAGTCCTCTGACATGAGGAATTATCGGGAAGGGTTTTTTAAAAGTTTCACATAACCCCATTGCCTGTTGTTTTTATCTTGTAGCAGAATTTATTTTTTCTCTCTCTATCATACGAAATAAAATCGTAAACCAATCTATGTTTTACGATGTTTATTTAAACTAAGCCCTGCAACTTTCTAGTTTTAGTAACTATACCATGAAAACCGGATAAATAAATCCAAAAATTTTGTATTCGTGCTGCAATAAACTGAAGTAAAAATTATAACAAAAGAGCGAAAATGCTCGTGTTTTGTAAGGTGTATATTTCGTTTCGTTTTAAAAAGAATTACAAATGATGTATAATATGATGCGATATGAAATATGCACGCAAATCTTTTATTATATCATGTCATGTCAGCTTCATTTAATTATTCCTGCTCTGAAATATTAAGGAATGGTAGCATAACATACACTACCATAACATTTAACATGCGCATGAATAGTTGTTATGATTTAAAATAAACGATTAAAAATTTTAACGCAATTGCCACCTACAGAGAACAGTATAAATTGTACTCATACTGCTCAGTCAACGCTATTGACATGAACAACTTATGCAAATTGTGCGTTGCACAATGTCAAAGGAATTTTCCCAATTCCCACACAGTTTACGGTGTGTAGTTTTATTTTATTTTTTTTACATAATTAACAAAAAATATCGAATGAATTACAAGGTTTTAACTATATAAATAACTTGACTTCCTTGATCGCAGGAGTCCTAGTAGAAAGTTAACAGAAACAGGAACTATTGAATGCGGAAAAATTAGCATTGGAACCATTGTAATTATAAATAAGAAAATAAAACTTAATAAAGCGTAACGCAGTTGTGACACTTCTTTACTTGCAGGGTTGTAGTATAAACTATTATTATTATTATTATCGAATGCACTAATATTACAAGATTGTCCACTAATCTTCTTGCGTTGTTTGATTGGATAAAAGTGGTAATTTTTGCGAATTGAGTTAGTCCACCCAAATAAACATTCTTCTATCGGTCTATCAGTGTAATTGTAAATATTTGTCTTAACTCAGTACATACACATTTTGCCTTAATTATAGTGCGAATGATCCATTTAAAAATTTTAATCCCAGCATACATACATTAAACACATTGTATAAATATGATTTTAAATTGATTTAATTCACACAGTGTCCGACCGTAAAGACCATGAGAGGTATTGAACTAAAAAACGACTCTATAGGTGTACTGTATTTGATGCATGTATCTTCCTAACTAACAAAAGGAATAACAAGTTTTACAAAAAAAAAGACTTTAAGTTAAAACTGAAACAGGATGCATTGTATAACTACTTGTTCTTAGCCTCAAATTTTTGAATTTGGTTCAAGTTGACGATATCATACTCCATTGTTGCCAATCCAGTGAATTCAGTAAATGGTAAGGTTTTTGATTCGATAGACCGTTTGAAAACTGCAAAACAAGGCAATTTAGTTACATGTTTTTAATTTGTTCATAGATTTTTACGTATCTTATTTATTAAAATAATGTTAAATGTATTAAAATATTACTTCGATCAGTAGATTTTTCAAGGCGGTATGTAGTTTTATCCTCGCATTCTTGACGAATGTATTCACCAACATCAGAGAGATCATCAAGGGGTGGCAGCACCACTCGCATAGTTTCACGAACGCGATGGGTGTTGACAGAATAGTAGCCTTTTGTACCAAAATTAACATTGCATTAAAGATTTTTATTCTTTGATAAAAAATTGCATGCATTCATTCATTTGTACATATTTCTCAATGTCTATCGTCTACATACCTTTCCACATCTTCTCAATCATGTCATACATCGACTTTGGTGGCAGTACACGTTCACGGTCCAGGGGCATAATGAAGCAACGCTTAGCAGTCTGATCCACAATCGCCGTTTTGTTCTATAGTAAAAAAATATAATCGTTTAAATGTATGCATGCATTAATAGCAACTGTAATAGTATTTAAGGTGAACCATTTTTAAGCATACCGAATCGAATTCGTGTATGAATCGACCAAGTCGTCCATATTTGAAGTCCGGAACCTGGACCTTGGAATATTTCTCGTTTCCCAAGTCAATCTCGAATTCTTCCCGGAAAAATGAGGCAGCTCCCTGTGAATCGGTTTCCGGATCAGTTTCATACCAACTGCTTATGCCATCATCATCAATCTAATTACATATTTACAGCAATTTGAACAAATTAAAGTAACTACACATGCAAAATGAAATCATAAAATTCAACCGTGCTCAAATATACGTCTCAGATTCTAAATAGCCAACTAGTGGTGCTATAAATCTATATGTTAAGTGGTAATGTATCAGTAAAACATCTAATCTAAATTGTTGTTACAAGTAAATACAAAAATAAAACGTTACTAAAACATTACAACCAAACATTCATTTCGTGAGCAAAATACCAACTATGCATTCTGACACTACCAACTCTGATTTTTAAACTAAGGTAGGCGAGGTACTCATGATTAAGTTTCACCCTGTCGTTAAATCTGTCTTACATAACAGTATTATAATAAACTGATGAAACGAGTCTCTGAAAAATCGTTTAAAATGCAAAAAAAAATCAACCTTGCTCATTCCATTGATGTTGTCCAGCTGTGAAACCCCCAGCATTGGATCAGATAGTTCCTCATTTCTTGGCATTCCAATTCTGCTGCTGTGGTATGCCGATGTTCCAGCATAGGGAACGTTACACCATCCTCGAAATCTCTGTAACTTCATAGCAAATGCTGAGATTAGTTAAACCGTTCACATATTATTATTATTACATTGCATGTGTATGAATTCCAAATTATTAGTATGTAGTTCTCACCCCAACCCTTGTCATTTGCTTGTAAACATACAGCCCACCAAACAATCCAACGGTCATTACCAAGAGAGCTGTAAAGTAAGTGGTATTAATATAACGGTCTGGCAATCTTTGGTTTATGATACAATATTAGCAATAATTTATATGGAATCATTCGTCAATTCTTAAATGTCTGACCTGTAATAAGTAAGCAGAGAGTTGTCGCATTAGACACTCGAGTGTTGCTTCGTTTCAAAATATAGTGATATCGCTCGTTGAAGCTTGGATCTAGCTGAGCAGCTTTTCCCAAAGGTGTAGCGAGACCGCGCTCTAAGTCAGCATTTCCCTTTAATTTTTGAATAAAAATTACATGATGATGTAGCGTATTGAATATTTACAACGATTTTAAAACGCCTGCATAACATACATATATACTGGAGCTGAGCTATGTGCAATCCAAACAATTTTTAATTACCTCTGCATTTACCGGAACCACCAGTGGTGCCTTATCCGCAGGTTTCTTTTCACTTGTCAACGGTTTTGTGATAACTGTCATGATTGTGGTGGCACTGAAACAGTTATAAAACATGAAACAAATATAAAAAATGGCCAAATCAGTGTCTGTGGCAGTTTTGCATAGATACTGATAGAGCCTACCCTTGTTTTAAATCGTCTATTGAAATACGCAACAAAATATCCCTTAATACTTGGAATTCAAAATTTTAGCAAACTTGAGATTCAGATTAGTAAAACAAACACATAATATTTGTAATCCATGCTGTCTTACACAGTATGCTATACTACATCTTTTGTTACTTTATGACATAGATGGATGCATGTAGGTACACTGGAGCTGGAACTCTACTAGGACAAATGAAGGGCGGAAATTAACTGTGCATTACTTGTTTACACTCACCCCACAGGTTCAACTATGCATACACACATGCCAAACTATGTCAGAACTGAGCCTTTAAATTTTAACTTTATTTTTGTTTTATAAAGTCATATTCAATGTTAAATCTAGAGTCAAGTGTCTCTCGGATATAATTCATTTGTTAGAAAATATGTAGTACTAAGTATGCTTACATGTTACGAATAAAGTTTTAAATAATAACGCAATTATTCTTTGTTGATGCGTAGTTAGTACTATTATTATTTTTGTTTGCAAGCCTTTCTTATTATGGAACCACAAAGTACAGCGCCTGATTCAGCACCAATAAAGCAGGCAAATCTTAATTCTACTCATAATGTATATTTCAAAACTTACCTTAACGATACTTATTCAAAGAAAAACGTCACTAATTCAGTGCCTGCCAGAAAAACTGAATAAATAGTTGAGGAGCCCAGTGCCCAGTGTTATAGATTTTCCTATAACCTCTGCGTACTTTACGTGTTGAAGTGCTACAATACAATGGCAAACCTGGAGCTGAGTCAAAATGTACAAGCAGAAGATCGTCCTATACAAGCTATAGGTACCTACTCATCAAGCCCTTTTGCTATACAGATATCATTGCGCATGCACATCTTCATTTCGGTTTCTGGTAACAAAAGACTGGCTTTGGCTCATACAACATCAAATAAAACTATACTCGAATCACTTTATTCTGATGCTTAACTTTTTCTGTACTCATCTTTTCCTCTGCTGGGCATAGACGAGTCTCCTTCCCGTTCCTCCTACTCCGTACGTTGTCGAGTATGCATCGGCAATCTTTTTTTACTGCATAGTTTAGCAGGCATTGCATTGTGTTTGTTGTGGGGTGATGTTAAGCTCTGACTTGGGGCTCGGATAGTGATAGCATAACACAAGTGAACTGCTTTCATAACTTATAACACACAACAGAAAATCAACGTAAAAAATTTCAACTTTTTTCCATCATCATCAATACAGCAAGGATGGAATTAGAAAGTCAAATACACACGGATGCAATAACAAATATGGAAACCTATATGGCTCATAAGCTATGCTGGAATTGGAACTTGTGTAAAATGCCGAGATTGTCCAAAGAAACCTTTGCTGTATTCAAGTACACAGTCCACAGAGAAGATTACTCCCACAACAAGCATAACAGCTCGAATTGCTTGTACGTAAAACGTATAATGAAGTTGGTTTGCATTACACATAACGCCAGCCCAGAGATCCAGTTTTAAGCTTAATGTTATTGGCTTCAGCTTAGGGAAGACGTTACAATAATATCAAATTTTTGGGATTATGATTAGGTCTTAATCTGGTCGTACACGTTTACATTATTTCTTTCATTACAAACGGTTATTGAAGTTTACTACTGTGAAATCAAAAACTCTGTAGAAAAATGCAAGAAATTGCTATGGAACGATGATGAATATAATATAGCGCTTCATATGCCATGATATTTTAATTTCCAGATAGCGGTCAATGGTCATCAGTAGACCTAGCAATGCACACAGATCCACACCATTTCCAAATACATATCTATGTATGTCTATATCAAACTAATCAAACAATTTGAGAAGCATGCGCAGCTTTAAAATTAAAAGTTTGTATTACATGAACACGGGTTAGAAGGTTGACTGAAGGAACATAATATGCATAATACTAATGCTTGGTAAAAGCAGTAGTGAGTGTGTTGTGGCGTCGTGTTAATGTTCAGTTACTTTTTATCATCTACGTGATGAGATCATCGAATCATTTTCTAATGTGCTTGTATTATTCCAAGGAAAAGCAAAGTTTTGTATTTCACTTTTACACACGTTTTGATCATCTTTCCAAGAAATTAAAATGACAACATGACAATTCACAAGACCACACAGCGACCGCAAGCCCAGCAGTCGCAATGATTTGTTTATGCACTCGCAAAAATAGATGCAAATTAACAGGAAAGAGAGGAACTTGAAAAAACCACAATAATCCATTAGATAGTGAATAAATATTTATAACGCGACAGAATAAACTGTTTCGACATAGTCCATTTCAACGAGACGCAACCTAAGAAAGCGAGAAGTCTGCAAGCATCATTGTGCACGTATGCTGAATGAACAAAGACAGGCCACTATTTTTCCATAGAGTTCAAGAGACGATTGATTTCTAGACAAATAGTTCCCTACAATCTGCCGCGAAAAGTCATCTGGCATTTCCAAAACAAAAACACAGTCGGTCTTAGTTTGGATTGGATTGCAAAATGCAGTTGTAAACACATAACATAAAGACACAACTAATTAAAACCTTGTTAGTTGTAATCAATATTAAAAATTGAACATGAGACGGACATTTTAAGTTTAGTGTGACTTTTGTTTGGATAGGGGATAGTTTCAAATTGTCAAAAGCTCAAGTAGAAAAAGTTTCAAGCGATTCAGTTCAGTCAGATTACCAAGAGAGAGAGTGAGTGATTAACAGTTTCTTTCAGTAAATCTGTCAGTAGTCAGCAGAATGGGGAGACGCTCAGATTCATCCGATTCCGAGTATTCCAAGCGGACAAGTAGAAGACGAAGTCGGTCAAGAAGCAGCTCAAGAAATAGACGCAGAGAGAGGTCAACAGATTCTAAACACAGCAAAAAGAAACAACACAGAAGATCTTCTAGTTCTGTTGATTCAGACTCCAATCGTTCATATAGAACAGGCTCGCGTTCCAAAAAGTCCAGCTCAAGTAGGTCCAGGTATGTACAAACATCTCCAGACTATTCTTTTTCATCTTTTATTTAATGACTTTAATGACAGTAGTTGACAGTTTTCTTCCATATTGGAGAGCTTTTTGAATTTATTTTCTTAATGCTCTGTCTTTTCGTTTTTCAGAGCCACTGGAGGAAGCAGTACTAAATCAGTGTCAGGTAGTAGAAGTTCAAAGTATCATAGTTCCAGCTCCAAGAGGAAGAATAGCAGCAGATCTAGGAGCAGGGATCGTAGAAGGGATGAGAGAGATAGGGATGCACGGTCTAAAAGGGATAGAAAACGAAGACACGATAGGTCTAGATCATCCTCAACCTCTTCGACGAATTCTTCTTCCTCCTCATCATCATCGTCTTCTGAAGGGTCTAAAACATCCAACTCAAAAAATCAAAAAGACACAAAAGTATCTAACTCTAACTCGTCGAAACTGTCTTCGGCAGCTTTGCTGGCACGCATTGAAGGTAACATTACAACCTTCTCAGTTGAACTCAAGTTCATTATCTGTTTGAAGCATTGTCTCACATGATTTTGTATTCCCATGATGTAGAAAAACTTGACGTTACAACACAGATAAACCGACAACAAGCCATCGATGACATTGAAAGCGAAGGATTTGCACCGAAATCATTTAAATCTACAAAGGCTGTTAGACTGGAGGATATTCCTATGCCCTCGTTAGATTTGAAACCCATTAATCTTGCTAGCCTTAAAAATGAAGTCTTATGTCACCCCAATGTAAGAAGCAAATTGTCACGCACATCATTGATTTCGAATGTGCTGTAAATGAATGATAAATATGTTTTCTGTTTCAGCTCATAATAAACCAACGAGACCGAGAGGAGCAGTGGGTTCGAAGGCTTTTTGGTCTTCGCCAACGAATGTTTGGGTCGGATGAGCGGATTCATACATATTAGTTAAATATGTTTTAATATAATATTTTGTGAAAACTAATCTATCTAGTAAGTAAGGAATAAAAATAATGTTGTGTTTCTGAAATACGATGATATGACCATTTGGTTTTAAGAGTAACATCATGCGTAATCATTTAAAAATTAATTTATTAGATTAATTTTTCAATAACTTTCATTGGCTATAATTTTATTCGAGTCATTCAAATGGAATGTAGGAATCAAACTTACCTTACGTCAAATACAGAACTAATAAGAAGGTGTAACTTTGGAATGTGCGTAATGCGCGGAATTTATCTCTATAAACAATCTATACAAAATGGTATACCTATGATCTATACTGTATTTAAGTAACAAAAAAAGAAGCAATAGAAAACTCATTGAGTTTGTCGTTGACAATGGAACGCTACTAACTTATTGCGTGAGATTATGTTGTACTCATAGAGTCTATAGAGATATACAATGAATGTATTAACATTTTCACAGCAAAGGGTATCTTTGGAATGATGAATAATCACAATCTTTACGGAATTTTCGTAGATCAATATTTAAAGGCACCATTTTTAGCCAAGTGTATCATTAAATTGCGAATCGTGTCTCCATCGAGGTCTTGAAAACTTGCAGATTGTACTACTGCAGTTAGATGATGTAGCATATACTGGAAGCTGAATTCTTCTAGCTCCTGTACACAAATAATCAATACATTATATTTTATTTGGGGAGCCAACCAGCCAATAAGACCAGATTATTTCAATACGTTAGTTTACTTTTGCGTTGTAATTAATAGCGGAAGCATACAGTCTTGCAGCATTCTCGATTGTTATAGATTGCTTAATCAGCGTTTCACATTCGTTTCTTAACCGTGTTTCGCAATAATAATTGGCGAGCTTCAATAAATCTGTGTATGCACAAACGTTAAAACATTATAATGTTAGCGAGAGGACAAAAAGACGGCAGAAGATTAGCTTTGGCATGGAACTTGAGTTGTTGTAAACCTTACCGACTGCATCTTCCGGTGACAGATCAATCGAGTCCGTGTATAGATATTGCAAGAATGCCCGGAATACAACATATCGGACATCCGAATCAACGTTTATTACACTGAAATATAAATCATGGTTTTTGTTTACTGTGATCATGACTGATAGTGTGATAGCATGAAAAGTACATCAAAATAGTTTAGTAATTAAATAAATTAGTTGTCCTTACTCTCCTTGATTTTCTTCCCATTTGCCAGTAAACATGCAACGGAAGTGGTCAGATCGGATTCGAAGAATTGCCTTATGGGCATGGACAGTCTTTGCCTCTACAACAAATTGAATGTCACTTGTTTTCTGCAATGACAGAAACGTAATATTATATAATTTTCAGTATAATGGTGGTATTATAAGGTATGTAGTAGGGTATCTAGAATGAAGCAATATTAAATTTACAGGATCATCAAAAGCAAGTTTCAGAGCATCAACGATGCTAAAGTCGTCGTATTGCTTAGCCTCAATCGGCTTGTGTGTGACTGCTGGAGTTGAATAGCAGGCGAATACGTCGTGCATACTTTTAAATAAAGTTTCCACAGGGGAAACCACAGCTTGACCTAGAAGATACAGAAAAATTGAGTGCTACTATAAAGTCATTTTCATCTAAAATCGCCAAATCAATTTTAATAGCCTCAGGTAAAAATGAATGATGTGCAATACCTCGACATTGTCCCCACATACAAATTTTCGTGTGAGTCTCTGCCGCAGATATATGACCATAATGCACGGCCGCAATATCAACAATACGTCCTAAATCAGTGGCGACCCTTGTGGGTGAGGTGAGATTCGACTTGTGCCCAGTTCCGAGCTGTCCATACGAATGAGAATATATTTTTGATCCCCCATTATCAATGATTCTGCGCGCATTTCCAATTTTAATTCGTGCACCCAAAATGCGGACATTTGCTTGCACTCAATTTGCATTATTCTGCGTGCAATGATATTACCCACGAAAAGCATGATTTTGCACGTGCGCAGAAATCCGTACATGATTTCAAAATTTGGAGAGATAATTGAAAACGCATGGAAAAGTCCGGATTTTGCGAGGTCAAAAATTACTAGGGCTGTACCGAGCACCGAGCTTAAGCTCGGTGCTCGGCCGAGTCGAGCTTTTGGTAGGCTCGGTACAGAGTCCTAAAAATTACCTGGCCATAGCTGTTCGCTCCCCACGAATAGAGACCTCCTTCATCTGAGAGTGCCAAGGTATGCGCAGTTCCACACGCAACCTTTGTGATGAATACTCCGAAAAGCATTATCTTGGTAGGGTTATATTGATTGACAGTATTGCCGATTCCGAGCTGGCCGTTGCCATTATATCCCCAGGCAAATACCTCACCATTATCTGAGACTGCAAAGGACGAAGTTTGACCGCATGCAATGGAAACTATCTTTGTGCTGCCGATAACAGCAGAAACTCGTCTTGGTGTTGGTTGATTCGCTGTGCTTCCACAGCCAACTTGACCCGAATTATTCTGACCGAAAGCATACACCTAATTATGATGAACAACCGGAAATCATTAGTTAAAACCATTCTTTATTAGCCATTTAAGATATAAAATCCATATGTGCTCCTTATATACCTCTCCGTCGCTTGTTAACGCTAGAGTATGGTGGCTTCCACATGCTACTTCAATCACTTTCTTCCCAGTAAGTCCCCCACACACTAATGCCGGCACATGCGTTTGACAACTGGTGCCCAATCCAAGCTATAATTGCAACATTATCTAACTTAATCTTGGCTAATGAGTTGCGTTTTATTAGTACATATTTTAGTTTAAATTAATACCTGACAAAAGCCATTATGACCCCAAGCTGAAAAAATTCATCGTGACAATCATTTTACTTCAGAATCAAATATTTTTTTATAACTTTTTAAAATACATGTTAGACATTTTACCATATACAGAACCATCGTGTGTGTATGCGATTACATGTGGGCCTGCACCGTAGCTAAAACCTATTAAATATAATAAAAGTGATATAATTTGTCATAAGCAATGTATAATAATCACTCTAAAGAGGATTTTTTGCTTTCTTTTTTTTTGTACCTTTTATGCCCTTCTGACACAGTGCCTCCACTTTCATCGGAGTCAAACTCGAACTCAGGTTTTCCACGCCAAGGCATCCAGAGCTATTCGATCCAAGACTAAAGACATCGTCGTTCTTTGATACAATAATTGCCTCATGTCCAAGATTTCCTGTATAACAGAAAGATGCTCGTGAAGATCAGATGATAAGAAAATGATTTACTGTATCATTAATCATCGTTATCGGAAGTTTTATTTACTGCCATTCTACTACAGACAGAGAAATGGAAATACTTACCAAAAACACAGGCGATTTTTATATTTGAAATGAAGTCCTGGTCCAAAAGTCCAAAGACTGTCCAATTTTTTACTTCCATTTTTACTTTATAAGTTGGTATACACGCACCCATATACGAGTTCCTACTATAATCTCTTGGTATGTACGTAGTCCTTCCAGCTTTCTTCAGTCCAATCAGTCAGACAAAGATTCTTTGCCAAATAATGAAAGCGTATATTCAACCATCAATCAAGATATTTATGTTCAAAACTTCAACCATGACCACGCAAGATGACTTACCTCATAGTCGTTTATTGCCCAGGAATTTCCACTGTGGAATACGTCTACGTCTAACAATAATTACATGTATCTAATCAATCGTCCCCTTTCGTTTTCAGTGTTGAACGCTCTGCCGTTGTCGCCTTCGTTTGAATGAGTATCTAAAACAGTTTTGTTTTTGTTTATTTCATACACTCTCCCCAGTGGTTTTAATTAATTGTATTATCCAGTTCTTCAATGGAATGAAAATCGTTTTTCTTAGTACAGCCGATTAGAATGACACTAACACTAATACTTTCGTCTCGTTAATAGGAATAACAAAATAATCAAAGACCAACTTAATGAGTAACTAAGTTATGCAGCTAGTTGATAGGGTTCCAGTCCATCGCTTACGTTAACATTACATGTCACGCTACCGTCTCACCTTATATCACAATTTCACTGTCAATGTTAATGTCAATTTGTACAGTGAAACATACATTTATATTCGTCACATTGTAGCCTGTAATTATGAGTTCACGATGCCTTTGCTCACAGTTTTAATTAGTGATTGATCATGATTCGCTAAGTATGGAGTGGAATCACCTACTTCTTGCTTGCATAACAAACAACCACCAGCCAGTTGAACTATTCTTTGACATAAAAAATGCTCAATAACAACAGATCAGATCATCACATCACATCATCTAGAAAACATCTCTAGCTCTTCGTTGTACTCAGCATTCAGCATATCATCCTCATGCTAGCTAGTCTTGCTGTCTTTCACATGATACAAATACACAATAGCACGGGCTCTATTTATCCTTATGCTACAATTATTTCACAAATTCACATGAAACAACAACCACGTACCAAAGTACCATTGCCATTCAGGTTCAGGAGAACTAGCAGAAGCGGAACTCATGTTGTTGAGTGAAGTTAAAAGAAGTATGTATGCAAGCAAGCAATAAAGAGCAGCCAAAGATTTGCATAAAGACAATGAAAAGGCGACTGAACAATTTGCAAACATCTCGAGCCCTAAACATCATCCCATTCAATTTAATAATTAAGTAATCGAATGTCAATACGAGTTTCCCTTCACCCCGTTTGCAATCTGACACATTGACCATGTTTAGTAGTCACAAACGACTTTGACTATGCCACAATGTCAATGCAGTCTCTATCAGGGGCAATGACTGTCATGTAGCCTTCCATTTGTGCTATCTGCCTCCAGTGTTGGAACAAAGATATTCAGGAGACATCAAATATAACTCATTCGCATTTGGTTTAAAGCTCCATGTTTTTAGACAAAGCAATCTGCAAATATAAACTACAATAAATTTTCATAACGTATTCGTTTCCAGCGGGTGAAAGTCTTGAATTACAAACGTTCATTGCATCTATTGCGAAAATGGTTTATGAGTCTGCGACGACTGCAGTTGTATTATTATAAGGCAAACTCGGAAATCACATTTGTTGTCATGGATTGGTTTCTAAAATATGTCACGTCAAACTAAATTGCAACGAATCCTGCGATTGCATCACACATAAACCTATATCGAGTTAAATAAAATGTTATTTGAGTTAATATTATTTTACTTCACGATTTTTAGTGTTTATTGAAAACATGCATATTATTGCATGGTAAAGACAAAATGTATTGTTTTCTATGTAGTGGTTGTACTGAATAATGGACATCCTTGTCCTATATGCATTATGCCAAACGTTTTAAAAATCTTCATTTATAAACATAAAAGATGATTCAAATGATATAATAAAGGTAAATGTTACACTGGCGCTAATTGCATTTGACACCAAATTGACATAATCATACAAGCAAAAAGTCACATTGGAATTGAAACAAGTTTATGTAAACTGTTAGTTAGATCAAATATTAGCTAATAAAATTGTTGTAAAGGCTTTTATTGACCCTGTTAGTGTACAGCATTATGAGTGTGAAACAACAAATCTCAACTATCTCTGGAAACACAGTCGGGGCTCGCAAAAGTGTTTTGACGCTGATGCCAAGGTTAAATTGGGCTTTCGTCGTTTTCGCAATATGTGGAAATGTGATACGGGTATTCTATATATAATTGTGACATAAATGGCATACAACTGTGGTCACGCAAATTCTTTCTTAAGGCGTTAACTTTTAATTGCAGTGCTGCTTTGCTGTGCCAATGGACTGGATCCAACCATGCCATGCATCTCGCAGATCTTGTGACAATGTTTGTGGAGTGAATAAACGACTTCCATTGTTCTGGACATGTCACAATGATACAGGGTATTGCTTATGTCCTGTAAGCAGTAATCCAGGCGCGCACTGCAGACGAACCAAAACCAGAGCTGAATCTCAAATTTGCAAAAACTCAGTTTGCGTTGATCTCAAGAAAAAGAATAATAATTTTAAAGAAACCAGACGTGCTGACAGAAACATAAATTTTGACAACATTGCAGCACATGCCTTAATATGCGTCAATGAGGAGGCTAATATGCAACATTGCACTTGTTTTGCTGTAAAAACTAATATAAATTAATGAATAAACATGATAAATGTGACCAAATTTCTAACTAACGTCGATTTCTGGTCAACCCAATCACAGTCACAGCCATTCGTTATGTTTGTGCTCGTCATTCGTACCAAGTCATGATAATTTGCCATACAATAGTAATGAGCATATTTTTAATTTATTTTTTAATGCATCAAATGGCAATCTTTCTGGATGGATGTTAGTGTGAAACGAATAAGTTGAATCATAATTTTCCATCGGTATGGTTAAAACGGAAAGGGCAGAGAAGGGCTTTGTCTTTTATGTAATTTATGCCTGAATTCTTTCAAAACATATAATCAAAACACACGCCCAATGCTTACTTAGCCAAGCAAACACTGATTTAATCATGAGATGATTTTTTCATTTATGCATTCTTCAAAATGATTAAAAAGTCCTCTAGTAATGAATCATTTCCAAAAAAACAGCACGGACGTTTATACAGTAGGCCAATACGATCTATTGTATTCAAACACGCAATGTAAAATAGAATCACTAGCATGTTTTCCATGTCTTTGTTGTGCGCAGATCAAGCAAGCAAACTGATAATATAAGCTCTCTACTTGTTTGATAAAAAATATTCTCATGATCATGTACCTTCCCATTTTTTAACGTAGAAGCATCCATATAGTCGCACACATTTTTGCTGATTCCACCAGATATTAAACTCTTCTTATTCCTTTTCTTACCTAACCTAGCCCATCTAAAAATGTATGGCGTGTAGTAGTAAGTGTACAAGTATAAATGAACGCTTTTCAAGGCAGAAGAGTAGAATATTGTATGGAGCATACAGCAGTCCATAAGTAAATCTGTAGTTTTGTCATGTACATAATTATTGAATTATGTTATCAGCTGCGGAGTTGTAGAAAGATTCATGTGTGTAACATGCAATAAGTAGTGAGGTTCTTAATATGATATGGCGGAGTTGTGTCTTAGAGAAGGAGAGAAAACTCCTTTCAAAGACTAAACGCACTATGCAGTTTTGATTTTTTGATTTAAAATATTGAAACTAGTGTCTAGTCGCCTCCTGTCAGGAGTGCACAATCACAATAGTATACTCTAACGTACTATTCAAATGTACTTACCGTTAGACTGCTATATCTATGTACCACAAGCAAATCACAATATTAGCGTTGCATTTACAAAAACTTCGGCAAAAAACACACATTGGATCATACAAGTTTAAATTAACTGTAGACACATAATGCTGTTGGCAGAGAGAGATTTGCTACTATAATTTTCTTAAGACTGAGTCTACACTTTTTTGAGATAGGAGTTGTAGACAATAGACAGTAAAACCTAAGTACGAAAAACACAATGTGAACTGTAATGTCATGATTGTTATATAACATTCCATACATGTACTTACAATAAATGATCATGCAAACATAAAGCTTTCTTTTTTTGGTCAAACTACTTATGCGTGAAAATCCAACACCTCTTGGAAGACAGTAAAGACAACTACATAAACGGAAATTTTCGTTTCCATGCAAAGTGCCAATTTTCCAGGATGAGATACAAAGTGTGAATCACATTCCGTTCCTATTGCCGTGCTAGTTTATGCCAACATCACTATAATATTGACTTTTCGCACTAATATTAAGCTCGTACGGATATTTTATTACCACGCAACAACTCGTTTCTCTTCATTACCGACGTTGCCGACAACTTGAATCAGAACTGTAACAACAAACACAACGTAGTGAGTTAAAATTTCCAGTATCTCATAGTTTTGTGTAGTATGTAAATATCTACAAAAATTGCTTTAAAAATTAATATCCCTTGTTTGTGCTTTAGTACAAGATAACAATGGGGCGAGAAAAGAAACACACTAATTAACACCAGCCATCAACCATCTTACAGTTACGCGATAACGGGATCGTATGGAGATTTAGGGAATCATCCATACATCATCCATATTGTGTTCAGCTTTACGCTCATCTCCGTCCTTTCGCAAGATTTTCGGCATGCATTGACGTGAAAGTCAGAAATGTCAACTAGTGACGCTCACGAAATCATGGGTTCGTCGTCCACAACCCCTACACCATCAATACGTCCTTCCACATCTTCCTCTTCGCTTTCTCTTCAGCTATTTGATCATTATGATTTTATTGAGTTGCTTGCATTCTTTTACTTTGAGAAGCTGCGCAGCTTTCTCACAACTTTTGTTTTCAACCTTGGTTGCTTTATTTGTTTGGTTACTTATTTTTTGATGATTTTAGTTAGTGGCGGAGTATTTTTGGTTGCTGTTCTTGTGCCGTATTTGGGTTATAAATTGTATAAGAAGCTGAGCAAATGTTCGGAAAATGGAGGACTCTGCTTCACACGACGTAGGGGAGAGCAAGACAATGGAAGTTCCACAGACATATTCCGCAATTTCTTCCAAGGGAAAATCATTCCGAAAGTTGAACTCGATTTTCCCTCTGGACTCCGAGCGGGACAAACAGTGAATTTTCGAATTGTGGTACGAAAATTTTCTGTTCTTGTAAAAGTATAAATTTTAAGTTATGATTTTTACAGTTTGATGTACTTGAAACATTTCACAGTTTCCCTTACGTCGTCACAGAAGACTACAAGTGGTTCAAAATGAGCCCGCAGACTTACCATCGCTTCAAGAATCTGTATTTCTACAAGGCGATTATAACTTGGGCAGTCTAAAAATTGAAATTCTAAAGGAATCGGGCATTTCTCCTCCGGTGCGCATTGAGCCTGTTACTGAATTCCTTCCAAGAAATCCTCAAGACACAAACTCTACTTGTGATGTGCTGCTGGTCAGTTTCCACGTTCAAGAGGCTGGATTTTATCAGATACATGTATTGTACGACAATGAACACTTGTCTGGAAGTCCGTTTCCAGCTCCTTTTGACCCTGCTCCAATCGATGCTGAGAAAACGTTGTGTCTTCGAGAAGCGCCCATTATTGTATCCACTGCCGCTGAAATAATGAACATTTCCATTCGACCGTTGGACCGTTTTGGAAACGAGTGCAATTATGGAGACGTGGATCCTGAGAGATTCCGATTACAGGTCGTTGAAGGGACTGACGATGATGAGAATACTAATCAAACTGTGGACACGGTTATCTTCAACTTTACAAGAGAAATTAAAAGACGGTTTTGCACAGACAATGGTAATCTTGAGGAGCACTTGGAGGTTCAGCTGGAAATGGAATTATTCCAACCAGGAGTGTTTTATGGAACAGTAACTTATGATGGAACGGTGATTCAAAATGGAGGATTCGACATCCTTGTACTAGCAACTGAAGAACACGCTGTCCTCAGAGAAATCCTGAACAACAACCCCGGGACTAGATATCAAGAGGTAAAAAACTTTGGCTATTCACATGCCAAAACTTTGAGTTCGTATAAAATATTAATTTTCATATCTAATCAACTTCAAATGCTAATTTGTTGTAGGCTAAACTCCATACAATCGGTGGAGAAGTACAAAAGAAGCCACGGCAAGTATATGTATACGTATCCGCAAAACTAATCGCTGTGAAAGAATTTTATTTCGGATTGATTCCATCCAGAATCGCTACATTCCGAGTCCTTCCTGTGACCAAAGTCAGTAGTAATTTGCTTTGTTTTTGTATTTTACAGTTCTGTAATTTTATGTAAGAGAGTTTCTAAATAATTTTCTTCTTTGTATCTAGTTTAAACTGGTGTCCAATAAGACGGACAGTGGAACTAGTTTAGTTTCGATTTCTGATAGAACGCAACCAACGTTGGTTCTTGACATGGACGTGACAAGTTGTCGCATTGCAATGGCATTGTTTGCCTTGTTTCTCAAACAGCGTTTGGGTGAGTTTTTAAATGTGGAACAAATAACTCTCATATCGTAATATGCTACATTGCAATATTGCTCAAATTAAATTATGCATCTTTTAATGTCAAAAATATACAGGCGGATCTGAGTCATTCCCTAACAAGCAGAAATTTTTCTATGAAGAATTGAAAGCTGGAAAGGATCCAAATTTCAGAACAACAACTGCATGTATTCTTGTTCAACGCAACAATCTTATCAACTCGGTGAGAATTTATTATTATTGCTATTCAGTGTCAACAAAAGCTCCATTTTTCCTTAACAAACGATATTGTACAGACGCTGTCAGAAACAAAGAGTTTCACTGGCAAAGACTGGACTAGAAACTTTAAAATCAAATTTGCTGGAGAAGAAGGTTCCGACGATGGAGGACTAAGGCGTGAATGGTTGGATCAACTTTGTATTCAAATGTTTGAGAACAGCCAAGATGGAATGTTTGCTTCGCTTGGAAACTCAAGATTAGTTCACCCTAACCATCTTCGAGACCAGAGCAAATGGACACTAAAACATTACGAATTAGCTGGAAAGGTTGTGGGAAAGTGTCTTTTTGAAACGGCAATGGGTGGCTTCTACAAACAAATGGTTAATGCCCGGTTTTCTAGATCGTTTCTTGGACAGCTCATTGGATTTACACCTCAATATAAGGTGTTTAGAATAACGAAATATGTAATAAACTCCATTGAATCGTAGTACTAACAAGTACATATTTTTGTAAAAATGATCTTTTGTCCCTTATTTCCAGTACTTTGAACAAGACGATCCTGAATTCTTTTTGGGCAAATGCAAATTTCTTCTGGAGAATGATGTAAATGAAATGGAGCTGTGCTTTTCTGAAGAGGAGTACAACTCTTCTGGACAATTGACAAAAGTATGTTATTTTTTTCGTATACTTCTGTATCTTGGATTATTTGGGAACAATAATGAATAGTTTTGTGATTATGTAAAGGTTGTGGATCTAGTTCCAAACGGGCGTAAATTGGCAGTCACTAATGAAAACAAGGAAGAGTACCTCAATGCACTTGCTCAGTATCGACTGTTTACCCGCTTAAAACGTGAAGTTGAATCGTTTTTGAAGGGATTAAGTGAAATTGTACCTGACGGCTTGCTATCCAACTTTGATGAAAATGAGCTGGAAGTAAGTAAATCATGAAATTTCATAGATTTATGTTTAAAAAATAATTTTGACGGAGGATTTTTTCCCGTTTACTTTAGATACTTTTATGCGGGAAGAGTGTTTTTGATGTGAATGATCTCAAAATGAATCATGTTCAAACTGACGATAATAGCAAATATAGGAAGCTACTTCCGTGGTTCTGGACAGCAGTAACTAGCTTAACTGATGATGAGAGAGGACGTTTACTTCAATTTGTGACTGGAAGTTCCATCTTACCCCATGGGGGCTTCAAGGAATTGCAACCGACTTTCAGAATTACTGTGTATGACACTGTTGGTAATCTTCCAATTTCTCACACTTGTTTTAACGAGATTTGTCTCTCAGATCATCGCAGATACGAAGAGTTTGAAAAAAGTTTGAGGACAGCCATTAGTGAAGGATGCACAGGCTTTTCCATGATGTGAAAGTTATCTAATCTGTAGCAACAATAGGACGATTGTCATCACATATTGCTCTTGAAATGAGAAAAACATATAATATATTAGCAAACACATATAGTCTTGAGTAGGTTTGTAGATTTGAAAACAAGCAATAATCTAAAACAGTGAGATTCAAAAAGTTCATACTCATGAAACTTAAAAACTTACTCAGAAAGAAATTAATTGTGACTATAAAGCAAGTACACTTATATCCTTGCAGATCCTTCGACAAGGAAATGCATCAATTATTGTGAACTTGATGACTTAGAAAAATAAGTATTGTTGTAGTTAATGTGGCATTGCCAAACTCATTCGATTCGCAAAATCATAATATTGTAAAATCTTCAACATTACAGAAAACTAAATAGGTGAGAATCAAGTACCTTATATACCAGCTCATTATTTCAAGTAATTTTTAAGAAAGACAGAATAATTTAATGTCATTAAAATATATTTCTATGTTCTTATTTATCCGCATTTCTAATGTCTACTTCAACCGTTCCAAAGTCACTTTTTCATTCAATGTGAGTGAAAGAGTTTACCGTAAGAAAGCGTTATCAGCTTTCATTTTGCTGTATGGTCCAGTCTATACAAAATTTCAGTCCAACGCACTGTTTAAGGGACAAAAAAAACTAACTTGTAGTGGGCAACAATTTCTTGAAAACTTCCAAAAAAATCAATCAGTGAGCGTGTCGCGTAGTTTTTAAAAGTGTCAAAAAGTAATAATGCTCAACCTTGTTACTGGTCCTTACTTTAACTAGTCAACAATATTCAAAACAACAAAGACGCAAACCTGGCAGTTGAAAAGTACTTTCAGTAAAAAATTTCTTCGGAGTTACAACTTATGTTCATGATTTTCATATGCTCGCATGCTTTCGATAAATAATATCAATGTTAAAACTCTTGTTGTTTAATATTACAAACGGAAATGCCATATTTTCTATGCATGTTAATCTGCAATAATGTGTTATTATAGTTTCTACTTATATATGTTTTCTATTCCATGTCGTACTATCTTTTGTAATTATATCGAATATTTATTTATCGGTTTTCACTGATCAGTTTACCTATTTCATATGAAAAGATTGTGCATAGTCCTATATATCACAGCAATAAATACATGTTTAAAAACTCCTAGCTGAATTATAAAAATGCGATTTTGGGTGATTAAAGCAAAACGATTTACTACTACCCTGTCATTAAGCTAATAATGTTGAGCAAACACGTGCAGTGTCAATCAATAATTTATTTTAGATTTCATTATTTGATGATTCGCAAAAGATATCCGTATCAGGATTACTGCACGGAGAATTTCTAGCGATGTCTTGTTGCTCGTGAATGCATTCAAGGCGGTTAGGCCTATCCTGACAGCAGGCTGATCTTTTCATAGATGTTAATAGCGCTAAGTTAAATGCTTCAAAATTCGGATGGTCACTAAAACAAATACTGTGAGCAGCGGGATCTGCAACCGGAAGTTGTCCGTATAGGCACGTCATGCTGAAATTGAGTTTAGGGTTCAGTTGTAAAAATCCGCCAAGTGGGAGAACTGAGCTTCCTGTTGCAAATTGTAGAAACTGTGCGTGATCCACAGGGGTCATAGTATCCAAAGCTCCCCAAAACCATTTCATGATTCGAGGAAACTCGGGATGCCAGTTTTCGCCAACAATTTCGTGATTCTTTTTCATATCGTTGGGTTCCAGCTTTGACCAACCACATATTAAAAGCTAATCCACAAACGAAATGCATACAAAGCATTAAATTAGCTTTTACATAATATAAATGAAGTTTTTATATTTGTCTATGAATCCGATTACTTCAAGTTCATTTTCATCAAAATTCAAAAGAAGATCTTCGGGGATAACGAATGTGAAGCCAGCTCGAAATGCAGCAATTTCTCTGCTCACTTTCTGAGAAAGATGATAACGGGCGAGCGCGTTCAAATACAAATCTGCATTATCATTTGTGACCAAGATTTGCTCTCCATTTTCCATCAATGGGATCATCTGTAAATGATAAACAATTAGCAGTCGCGTCACCTCTACTTTGAAAGTCTCATGGATAGCCCACGTAGGAAATTGTGAAAATAAGGGCTTGTCGTACCTGATCAAGTTTACCATAGGCATCGTAGAGTGGAACACAAAACGTTAGCACACCATCGTCAAAATTACCTTTCGTAAGTGTCCTTACTGTTGATTCATATATTTCTGGCATGTCCCGTTCAAGGCTCTGTTTAAAGCCAATACATAGAGCAAACTATCAATCAGAAAAACAATAAAATTACTCGTGCTAATTTATTTATTAGTTATTATTGATTTACACTTGCTGTTGGAGTCGAGCCAATTATCTGTTGGAGAAAGGATCTTGAAAATCTAACTTTTACTCTGTAGTTTAATGATCTAACGTTCATTGCTCGTTCCACTAGGTACTTTCCCACAAGTTTCCCCACTAGTTCGTAATACTGAATGCTCCATCTTTTGTAGTTGCGAGAGTGATTGGGATGGATAAAACCTGATTTTTCGCTGATTGTATGAAACATTCCGTTTGGATTATTCTCTAAAACCGTATCCAGTAAAAGCTCTGACCATTCCAACCACCCATTGTCATCTTCCACCACTGCAATTTTAAATCTTCCTTTATACGTTTGTGTTACGATTTATACATTCAACTATTAAATTTGCACGTTTATACTGTCAAATCAATTACGTACAAGGCTCTCGGAGAAACGACACAATGAACGGATTGTACCAGTTCCCTTTATCAAATCCCTTTGTTTGCTCATACGACTTTAAATCATTAACGAATGAACTTCAGTATGCGAATAAAAATATTTTGGGTTGGCTGGAAAAACTAAAGATTATGATACGTGTCAGTCATACCGTTCGTAGTACATCTGGCCGAGAAACATTCAATAGCTGAAAATTCTCTCTGTGTAATGCCATAAGTTTTTTACAATACGTTTGCAATGATTCAAAAAAATTGGTACATTTCTCTGAAAATGTTTGTCCTGGTCCTGTTTTCGCCAATTTCAAGGGACATGATAACAATATAATTTTGTTAGCAATATCATAGTAAGCTTATACAGCCCTTAAATACTAAATATGCATTGTATTATACCTATCGAATTTGCTCGGAATTTCATGAATAGGGCCATTAACATTCGAGTACTACTTGGTTGCATTAGTAGGCGGATTTCATTGCCAGTGTCATCAGATATAGTAACAACATATTTTTGTTTGTCATCAGTTTCAGGAACTGCTTCAATCTGCAAGCGATTTTTGTCGTAGCAAAAGTTTCATGGCATGAATCTTGGGGATGATGAAATGAAAAGCCATAGCACATAGCCATACATGTCCTACCTTCGTACTTCCTTGAATAGAGAAGAGAGCTGTGCGTGATAAAAGAACGGTCCACACAACTTCCTTTATGCAAATAAACTTCATCGAAATGTTCAAGTGAACTTCCTTAATTTTTTCCGTCACCACTGTGTCCTGAATTTTTCTTGGCATGTACCAATCCATGAAGCCTGATGGATCACTTTCTTTCAAATTCTCACATGTTGGCTGCAGGATTTCTCCTTTTAGTTGAATGACATCGGTCGGCTTTGGTCTCGTTAATGTAGGTTCCAGCCTACCATATTCTTCAGCATTCAAAGATACGATAGGAAAACACTCAACTATATGACCGTCGTAGCATATTTGTCCTTCAAAAATGCCGTATGAATTTGGAGACCGGTTGGTCCTCAGGTTTAAGAAAATGGTGATTTGTGAACCAGTTCGCTTGGAATACACAGAGCTCCCGCCATACGTGAAACTAGCGTCGAGTCCCTCCTTCCAGTATCCACCGATGAGCTCACAGATTTTTCCACATAAAAGTGCGTTGCAACATGGCTTCTCCTGATTTTTATAAATTCATATTGTACACATCAACACCTCAAAATGTGCGAAAAACACGCAAGGCAAAGGCACAAGGCAAATCTGATAATTTCTGAACGGGCAGTACCGTGGAAGCATGAAAATCAAATTTGTCTAGCCGAACGCCTTCGGCGGAGCATGGGTAACCGGTTCTGTCTTTCGGATAAATTTCAATTGTTTGAGGCATTCCGTCTGTAAGCAGGACTGGTATACAAGGCAATTTAACATCCGTGGATTCGGCGCACATACACTCCGGAGGGATAACGATTTCAAGTGGACTTCCAGGAATAATAAACCCATTGTAAAGTATAATGAGTTTGTAGATACCACTCTTCTCGGCATTGAATATTATTTTGATTTTGCCATAATCTTCATCTGCGTAAGCTTTCATTACAGGAACACGCTCCTCATTGAAAACCACTTTCACAATCAGTGAATTAAAAAAGTTTTGAGTGTGTTTGTCGATTTCTTCAGCATCCAGTTTCGAAGCAGGTAAAAAACCCTTTACGAAGCACATTTTAAGCTAAAAATCTGCATCATTGTGTTATTAAATATAAACTTGCGCTATTAAATTGATAAGTTTTACTGTAACGTTGTAAATGAGGCTGTCCCCAACTTTCAGTGGTTCCTCGTTTTCCAGGCTAAGTCTGCACCTCTCTGCAAGAAAAAAATCCTGAAGATACGGGAGGCAGCACCAGCGATAACCAACAAATCCAGCTATCAATATTAGCACTGCTACAAAGGGATTTTCGTCATAATATTTTATCTGCAAGAGAATGTGTAATGACAAAAGCCAACAAAGCAGTAATTTATATTTTACCCTGAATGAAATTGCTTTGCAAAAGTTGAACCCAGATAGGATCTATGTTAGATATATTTGAGCCATCGTTCGGGAAATTAGAGGATACTTCCTGGGTTTGTATTTGCAAAAGATTTAAAATGCTGTCAAAGAAATTTTTCAGTAGTTCTTCCATTACTGATTGAATGACAGCAAGTATTATTTAAATGAAATGAGTCTCCAGCGTACGATACAAAACAATAAAATATTTGTGAAAGTCAGTGAGAGCTTCACTGCGAGGAAAATAAATGGCTCTGACACTGATTTTGGATTGCAATAAAGATAGTTTCTAGGTGAAATTCCTTCCTTTCCATTTTCCTCACTTACAGGATACATTAGTATTGATGGATCCATCCTTCTTCTTTGCAAAAAAATACTTCTCTTCCATTTTCGGGATAGTGCTCCTCAATGATAATAATATGCATTATAAGTTATACAGAAGAAATAAAAAACTATCATAGATTGGAGATTGTAAAAAGTTGGTTGCTTTATTGAACATCTTATGAACTACGGCTTATGCTAGTTCTAGATTCTACAACTAGAAATTCGACAAAATAGATTGAATATTCGAAATACTATTGAATATAATAAAGAATTATTAATGGTTAAATGATACAGAAAGTACTATGCATAAAACTTAATGTAACATACATTATTTACGTGAAAAACAGCAATAGAAATACAGATAGTCATCCGACACATAAGAATCTTGTTTTTGGAAGTATGAAAAATAATATAAATGCATCGTGATTAGCATTGCGTTCATCCTTTATTTGAATGGGTACATTGAGTATAACATTTTTTGTTCGTTGAAGTATAAACCTTAAATATCTCGTTCATCAAATCTAACTCTTCCACTTGCCGCTGTTTTGTTCAGCGGAAACAAAGGTTGAAGCTGACCGGAATCCGCAAACATGGGTGTTTCTCTCCTTACGATTCCTTGAGAAAGTCTTTTTGTGTGCTCATCTCGTAAAAACCTTTCCTCTTCCAAAACTACATGTTCTATCCCAAACGACGAGATTACCACATTAATTACTGTTATAATGAAGACTTGAATAGTTATAAGGTTGTTGAGGATGTCTGCGATTCTTTGTGATTTGGGCTTATTGATGTTCAACGAGCCGATGAACAGGAAGCATATTCCGACAGTAACCTACATGATATACATACACAGGATGAGCAAGGTTATAAGATATCCTACATTTTCCCGTTCTTTTAAACTAACACGACTTGTCTAGATCTAAAATTGTATTTTTGTTATTGACTATGCATAAAAGTACTCAATGATTCAATCAAGGGAATCCGGCTAAGTTTCCTAAAGATGACCGTTTTTATCTTTGTGTTATGATTAATCCTGATCAAGCTCAGTAATTAAAAAATGAAACAGATTATCCTGATTTGTTCACTCATAAAGGCATGCAAGATGAATATTCATTCTAGGATGCTGGCTTTTTAAGAAAATACAATTGAGTAATTTTTTTTAGAATCGACCTGGTACAGACACTCAAATTTTTTATTTCAACAATATCATATGTGATGAGAGCCCTCCATATGTGATACTTATTGGTGAATTGTTTATGTCTGTATCTTATTTTGTACAAAAATTATGAAATGTTTAATTGTTTGACATGGGCATGTTGGGGACTGTTTTTCTCAGAAACTAAAAAAGATAAAAATCTCACCCCACCTGCATTCGAAACAGTATAAAAAACTGAGATTACGTCTTCTTTTAAAATATGAAATACGTAACGATTTAAGAAATTAAAGTAGTTTCAATAATTATAAAAAAATATATTGTAGTCATACTTCATGTTTCGGCGTTAAATTGTAACAAAATCCTAAATTTTCATTTGTCGAAAAAATATATTTTACGTATTTCATATTTCAAAAGAAGACGTAATCTCAGTTTTCCATACTGTTTCGAATACAGGTGGAGTGGTATTTTTTATCTTTTTTAGTTTCTGAGAAAAACAGTCCCCAACACGCGCATGTCAAACAATTAAACATTTCATAATTTTTGTACAAAAAAAGGTACAGACAAAAACAATTCACCAATAAACGAATAGAGGGCTATCATCACACATGATATTGTTGAAATAAACAAAAATTGAGTGTCTGTACCAGGTCGATTCTGAAAAAAATTACTCCATTATCGTCAACTCAGTCAGTTTGAACTTGAACATGCAAGATCGTTGGGAGAGAGTTGGCAATCAGTTGAGACGTTACCCTTCCAATGGCCAGACTTCCAGTTGAACACTTCCGTCCAGCTGAGTGAATAATGCGAAGGATGGAGCTGCACCAATGTAAAAGGAGAAGAAATCTAGAACCAAAATCTGACTTACAATAGTTTGGAGGCACCTTCTTGTCCGGTGCTGTAAATCGCTTTGATTATGGCTTCAACACATTTCGATGATACTTTAAAGTCGACAATCTGCCAAGAAAGATGATGAAATTAGTTTCAAGTATGGCCTTTTATTTTTTACGATTTATTCAAAAGAGGAAGTATGTCATCCATAAGATTGTAAGAGCTGTGGCTACATGAAAAACCTGACCGTGAGGGACTTCAGATTCTGTAGCTTCTCTTGCGGTTCCAATGAAAATCTTGAGAAACTCTGTTCCCTCCAGAAACCAAAATCTTTCCGCGAATAAGATGCTCCTGACCTGAAACGTTACTGGAAGCTCTCCGACAGTTCTGGGACATTAGAATAGAACAGCGATTGAAACTAAAGCACAAGTTTTCAAATACCGCATAGTGCGGGTACGACTGCTCCACACCGCCATATGACCATATTCATAAGCCAAGGCCATCAAAATTATATTTTACGCTGTTTTATCACGTAGTTTCCGTGCGTTGGTCGTTGGGATTTGTATATCTTAAAAAAAAATACAGATACCACAAATATTTGAAGAAAACCTCATGACGCATAAATAGCACAAAGTATCATCATTTAATCAAATTTATTAAAGTTTTTGCTAAAGCAGGAATTTTCCCATCTTAAACACTGAACTATGCTGCTTGAAAATTTCAAAAATTGGAAATATTCGAAGAATACAAACTCTGCTATTTTAAATTTTTTTAAAATCTTTCGTTTAAAAAGAGGATTTTTCTAAATACTATGCGTAATGCCGACTCACTCATCTTGTAAGCCAATGCTTTAATGATTTTTTTTCAAGATCGGAATACATAGGTACTTTCCTTTTCGTTAATCCTTTACTCTTGTTATACGTCGTTCTCTTTGAATCCTTGAAAATATCATGAATTGAACAAACATTTTGTTCTTCGGGTCATGCAATCAAGAATCAAGTTTTCAAGTGAAACTTTACATCCTCAAGCAGAAGAAATTTCAAGAACAAGATGTAACCTAAAACTTTTCATTGGGACCTAGAAACACGTAAATATATCTATATGCAAAAAAAAAATTTCTTATTATTTTATTCACGAGATGTTTCGATATAGTTACTTGAACTTTATCAGTATAAGTCTGCTGATCTAATGGTTTGTTGCTTTCAATTGTATTGGCACTGACAACCTTAACCTTAAATTTTTCAAACAAAGACAGCTCTTCTGAGAATCTCTTGCCATTAATCACAAAAATGAAGTCATGTTGAATATTTTCGCTGGCTTATGAATTAAGAACAACAGAAACAAATATTGAAGCTCGTATGGTCGATAACTGGTTGCGTAAAATTAAAACATATTTGAATTTACTTCGTCACCGAGATATTCGGTTTTGGAATAACTGCAATAATGTCAGCTCCAAAAAATGCAGGACAGCGTATTATTATTTAAAATATTCATTGAAGATACTAGCAATGAAAATTACAAGCCTGTTAAAGAGTTACTTATTTCAATGAATAAACATATCACCCTTTCACAGCTAACATATTTCAATTCCAACAAACTTACATGACTTGTCAATCTTTGTGGTACACGAACCAGTATTTATTTCTAAAAGTCCTGGTCAGCACGTAAGCCTAACAATACTTTCGATGCAACTAGGGATAGTTATTGTATCAAAATGCAAAAAAAATAATACAATTGAAACCACTCAATGAAACTGATAGTTGAAGTGAAGATGATGGAAAAAGAGTCTGAATCCTTCACTTTAATTTGTGTCCTAAATTCCGTGAAACTGGAGAGGGATCACATCTCTGGAGGATTAACGAGGTGAGATAATCCACCCATCGATATTCGATAAATTAAACATATATTAAAACTACCACTGCCACGCCCACAGGAATGCATTTTAAAAAAATATGAAAGGAAGTTGTGATATGTTATTTGCTGCAGTATTTAATTTATTATTCTTTCAAATTAATATTACCAGTTCATCTACTTGTTTAAAGATGACTCATAAATTTTACATTGACGGAAATTCTTAATCAAAAACATTATAAATAGCGCAAGCAAATCTGACATTCACAAATTACCACAGCAAACTAGAATTAATTTAATAAATTTTAGCACATATCCTTTAGATATTGAGCTAAAATTTCACGAGAAGGAATCGGAAAAATATAGTGGACTTAGAAAGTAGCGAAGGCTCTCCCTCCCACACTGCTTCTGTCACCCCAGATTTTGGCTGAAATTGCCTGAACATGCCCCATTTCCGACTATCAAATTTTAACTAAATTTATATCGATTCCATACAAATAAAGCCTGCAGTTTTCGATGATGATAACTACGAATTTCCAAATTCAATGGTTTTATAGTTATTAGCCAAAGTATGCTAAAATTGTGCATTTTTGACAAAAAAGTTATTGTATCTCTCAAATCCGGACCTACTGAGAAGAAATGAATGCATAGTCTGAAAGATAAGCTCTCTCTTTATTAGAATCTCTCAACAGATTTTCTCAGTTGATCCGGATTCAAAAGTTATTGAGTATTGAAATTGGCAATTTTTAACAGTGATTGGAGTCATGCACACTTTTTTGCCACTTCAACCACCAGCATGCAGCCGATTTACATCTTAGCACACAATAAATGTTCCGTACCTTTCACCAACGCAGAAAATACACGATTTGATACTACTTTTTCGAAGATTTGTCTGGGACAATTACCCACCCACCCAAGTTGAATGCTCAATAACTTTTGAATTCGGATCAACTGAGAAAAGCTGTTGACGGATTCTAATAAAAAAGGAGCTTATCTTTCAGACTGTGCATTTATGTCTTCTCAGTAGGTCCGGATTTGAGAGATACAAAAACTTTTTTGTCAAAAACACACAATTTTAGCATATTTTGGCATATAACCAAAAAACCATTGAACTTGGCAATTTTTAGTTATCTTTTTAAAAAACTACAGTTTTTATTTGTATGGAATCGATATAAAATGTGTTAACATTCGATAGTCGGAAATGGGACATGTTCAGGCAATTTCAGCCAAAATCAGGGATGGCGAAAGCAGTGTGCAGGTGAAGCTGCCTTCAAAATTACAAATCGTTCCCACGACGATAAGTCACTGGAGCTTCTTCTTGAAACTTAGATTAGGCATATTCAGATCACCCACGAGAAGGTTGGCCTGAAGGATATTTCTATATGCATTTGCATTATAAAATCTTATGTCTCCGCTATTTCAAATTTTCATTTTTGAACCCGTTCCCAATGTACATTTTCTTCTAATAGTTTACTCTACGTAGCAATTAGCTTTAACTTTCGGAATTGGTATTTCTCGCACTAACATTACAAATTTTTCAAAATAGCTGGGTTTACAATATTTAGGATATTGCTTGTTATCCAAATAGTCAAAAAATTTTTACGGCAACCACCAACCGTTCATTTGCTCCAAAATCATCAGCAAATTTTGCCTTAATTTGTACGTATTTCATTAAGTAATTAAAGTAATTAATTAATTTTTATTTTAAAGAGTTATTAGAGTTCATTTCTTTGTGTAAAACTATGTTAATGTGGAATGTTTACAGGTAAGTATATCCGCCCTATATTCTGAAAATTTACTAGCTGCTTGTTAGCTATCTCGCATGACACAATCTCAACTCTAAACTCTTTCCCAAGCACTATTGGTGTAATAAAATCATATCGAAAAATTAACACAAAACGACCAACTGTTTTTCCAAAAATCACATTCATAATTTTTCTCACAATTCACAATACGTAACATTATTCCCCTAATGGATGACCGCAAAAAATACTTAGAATTTAAACAAGTGCAAAAAACCCTTTTAAAGGATTGATTGATATGTATTAAGTTCAATAAAAATCAAAAGATTTACAAACATCAGTTTATTACAACTAATTAATTATATCAGAAAAATCATGTTTGGCCAACTTTAAGGAACGTCTTTTCCGCCTCCAACTTCCAAATTGTTGCGTGTGCTTTTTTAGCAGCTTGGGGTCCTGAGTTGATCTACCCTCCTTTCAACCACCCTTATGTACATTCCTGAAGTTTCCTTAGATAAGCTAGATTTCGAATTCCTCTACTTCAAGAATTTTGTGGCATGCCAATTATGCCGAACCTTCATGACCTCAAAATTCCATCATCAACTTTTAATCTGTTATCACTGAACTGATGGTTTTTGCCGGAGTTCTACAGCTTCCGGGCTCATTTAATTTGAATCTCTGGCTTTTAGAATATTACACCATATGAAGTGATGGCGAACAGCCCTCCTGAAAGCAACACAAACTCACTTATCTTCTTTACCTTGCCACAGCACCAGGCGAAGGAACGGAGGCAATATCACCAGCGGAGCGGAGTTTCCTTGCTCGTTAGCACTAACAGTTTCCGGTTTACGGGAAATGTAATAATTGAATCATAAAAACATTATTCGAATAATTTGGTTGTAAACGGGTGAAATTATTTTTCATATGAAAACTTATTCGGACCAGAGAATTTTAATTACAAGGCGGCTCGCACAAAACCATCTTTATATCCATCCCCAGCTTGGCATTACATCTAGCGAATGACAGTACAAAATACATAGCTTTCCTATGCAGGTATTTATTGGATCAATAGTGAAAATTCTACTAAAATTTTAAAAGACGGGAAAGCAATTCCTCTTTTGTTTACTTCATAGCAACCCAGTCGATAATGTTTCCATTCCTACTCTTTCCTATGTTCAGGATCCTGCAAATCTCTATATTCTACAACCCTAATTATTTTTTTGCATGTGAATGTTGGCGCAAGATTGACCCAAATATCCCCTATCGCTAACAGCCCAACGCATTGTTTATTCGATGAAATTAAACTGGTTCAATAACTTTCACAGGATTAAAAACACTTTGGACTGACTCGGCCATAAGACTGCTTGCTTTAATTATGATATGGTTTTACAATCACATATTTTCAATTACAATGTCCCCACGAATTACATTTATCTGTTCTTCTTGGGTAAAATCGATTAAGCAATGTATTTAATATGCCTACCAGCACGTATTGATTTGATAGTGAAATGTTATTTTGTTAGATTTCATCTAGGCACAACAATATTCAAAATCTTCATCATCTCTAAACGAGAAAGCTATCGTTTGACTCTTCTCATGGTGAAGGATTTTTTCTTTTGAACTTTCATGTCGTTCCTTCTAGTGGTTTTGTTGATTTTCGGAAAATGCATACTAACAAGAATGACGAGAAATAAACTCTACACTCCGAGTCCGATGCCAAAGGTATACCAGCAAGTTTATGAATTTTCGACATAGTAGTTCTACGCAAGTCTCCGATTTTTTTGAAATTAATATATATTTTTGCGCTACGTTAGTTTACTTCACACACAAAATTTTGAGTCGATACACTAAAGCATGTAAAAGTTATGTGCGATTTTATGTGCAAAACACGAGTACCAATTTATTTCTAAACTAAAGAAGGTATCCGAACGAAACTTTTTGCATCTTGTACAAAATAAAAAACTGAGCTTTCGTTTTTAAGGATTTTCAAAAATTTCAAAAATTAGAAGAAAAAAATTGAAAAAATAATTATTTGAAATTTTTTTGAATTATTTGGACGACGGTGGTTTGACTTTCATAGTTTGCAAAAATTTCATCTTTGAAATTTTTTCCTCTAATTTTTGAAATTTTTAAAAATCCTTGAAAACGAAAGCTCAGTTTTTTATTTTGAACAAGACGCAAAATGTTTCGTTCGGATACCTTGTTTTGTTAAGAAATAAATTGGTACTCCTGTTTTGCACATAAAATCGTACATAACTTTTACATGCTTTGGTGTATTGGCACAAAATTTTGTGTGTAAAGTAAAATAACGTAGCGTAAAAATATATGTTAATTTTAAAAAAATCGGAGACTTGCGTAGAACTACCATGTCGAAAATTCATAAATTTGCTGTCGTGTATAAATTTACTAATTCAATTGGTAAGGGGATAACACAATAATTTTTATAAAATTAACGTTAGCATCAATGGTAGTCTATTCACAAGCCAACGTCACAAAATATTTCAAGATGGCTACAGCCCGTTGTAGAGAAAATTATTGCCTCAAAACCTGTTCACAATGTACAGCATCATTTATATGCGAATCGCTTCATATATATTGAACGAAATAATCTCTGAACTAAGCTTTCGTATGTATGCAACAAATATACTGCACCAAATTTGCAGCTTTACGCGAAATGGTTTTAAGGGCTTTTATGTGTCACTTCTGTAGTTTGTAAAAAAATATCCCCGAGTATACCTAACTTGATATAATTTGACTGTCAAAATCTTTCCTGCAGCTTTCGCATTACCCGAAGTCAATTTTCTCCAAGATTGTTTATTATCACAATCACAACATTCGTATTTCATTCTGGCAAAATAAATCCTCTCCAATGGCACACCAGTGGTAACTTGGGGCTTGTGGTTCTTAATTATACCTTCTCCATTCTCCATACATAATTATACATTTCCCATATCTTCCATTGAATGTGCATTGCCTTTTGGAGAAGTCGAACACGGGCTTAAATTTGCGACGTCTTTCCTTTCAAGAGTTGACGCATGATATGCAGATCTGGCATGGATGCTGGTTCTTACTTTAGAGATGTCTTTTGCAATTTGATCGAGACAACAGTGATATCCATCATAGACTAGCATATTTACCCTATTGAAAGTTTCCAATTTTATTAGCAGTGCAGCTTTATGTTACAACTACATTTACCGCACATTTTCACCAACTTACCAATCTCATCTACTCCGTACAAGTCCACATACCACGGTTTTGTTTTACGAGTGGCATGGAAATGTACCAATTATGTTCTTTCGTCCCTATGATTTCAGTTGCTTTATATCGAATTATAATTGCTTGATTACTGTGTCCAGCAATTAGGGTCATCCACCGAACGGGCAATTCCGGATTGATTGTGGGGCTGTCCAGTTGTTGCTGATGCTCCATCGACTTGTCTTAATATTTGTCGACAAATGAATTGAAATGTATTTTGCACATCTCAACATCATTCTACACCGATTATCCAAGGTCATTTTCCGGATAAAAAAACCAGCAGTGTGTCGCGTAAACATTCCCTTATTTTTAGTGTATTACGGGAATGTTCGCGTGATACGTCTTTGTGTTTTAGTATCAGACACGTGATAGTGGATCAAGACCCGGAATTCTGCTGAGAAAGGATAAATATATTTTAATTTATTTCTTAACAAATATAACAAAAGTCAATTGCATATCAATAACACCTGGACGGCCCCACAATAATCCTGGAATCGCTCATTTCAAAGGAAGTCTCTAACTGCCTGACACAGTAAGATGAATGACTGCTTAGTTGTATACTATACTTCATATTTTACTTACTAACGCACAACATATAGCAGCTGCAATCCATTTGGACAATTTGTGACAATAAGATATAATTTTGGACATTTTAAATGACTACGAAATATTACGGTTATGATTTTCCAATTTGCTTTATTAAATTTCCTTCACTTTAATTTTTTTCAGTAGACTGATCGCATCGGTATTTGAAGAACTGTTTTATGAATCTTAAAAATCAAAATTTTATGAGGTCAATTCTCAAAAAGTTACTTAAACGGGCCATGAATTTCAATATTGATTGGATCTTTCAGTAGATAACTAGCCTGTTGTTGATGGGATCATTAATATGCATTTAAATGGTAACCATAAAATTTATACGTGAATTAATAGGAAACAGTGTGTACCTGATGATTATTAAACAACAAAATGCATAAAAAACATTTTTAAGGCGCGTCAAACTTGATTATGAACATTAGCTGTGTGTAAAAATTCAAACAATATCTTCCCTGATTTGCAGATCAAGATCATTAAATCATGAAACATCAGGCAGCTTTATCGGGACAAAACCTTGTTGGTTGCACCTGCACAACGAACCTGTATTACGTTAGGTATACCAGGTTCCAGGTGGCTATTGCAGGGAATGTGTTTGAACTGTCGACCATTAGAGTCCTGGATTCTATCTATTGTGATAAGCGTAGACCCACCATTGTCTTTTTAAAATGGATTAGTAGACAATAAGAACAATGAAGAAAAACACCGACAAGTAAAGGATAAAGGAAGTTTGTATACCACAGTTTGCATATTTAGTAACTCGAGCTTCTAAAGTATTTACTTCATATCAAAATTAAAGCCTTCAATAATAAATCAATGCAAAGCTCAGTTCATTCAAGCACGTTTCAACATTTCCAACAACTTATACTTTCCAGTATACTGCATAATATACATTGTTTTTATTTTTTTAAATGCATCATATTTTTGAAAGTCACATATTACTCTCATTACCAAGCATGAAGTTGGGCTGTAAACTACATGTAATCTTCCCAATACATCCCAATTTTTTGGTTCACAGATTGTACGACCGAAAAAAGATCGTTCAGTAATAATGCCGCGACAAAGACTTGCCAGATATGTCAGAACTCTGGCGTAATGATTGAATTTACATATACATTATTGGCACTGGTTTCTAGACTTAAATTAGCACTTACAATTTCCTTTCGTTCCTATCACTCAGGCATGATCAATGAATCACCGACACAATAGCGATATTACAAATCGCGATATTATGGTAACATTTGACGATTTTGGCTTGGTGCTAAATCGCGAGTGCCAGATCGCAAATTCCGATATGGTGGTACTAAGTGACGATAAAGCTTTAAAAAATTTCCCTCCTCAAGAAGACTAAAAATAAGTGCAAACAGTCACAGTTAGGGTCAAGTCATTAGGACTTGACTTGAGTAATTGTTATCGAGCTTGAGTACACCAATTCGCCCAGGCCCGGCACGACTTTTACCAGCAAGTACGACACCATGCACACGTGAAAGAG